>JAATLQ010002190.1:14087-95434 GCA_013421005.1 Heliconius erato x Heliconius himera
AGCAGGGTAGGCAGAGGGAACCTAGTGTTAAGACACTCCGTTCCCCACTTTCTGCCGAATTCTGGAGGCATTGCGTGTTGAGTGGCAGAACTCAACGCCGCGCTTAACCTCGACACCAGAGTGAAGAAATGGAAATATAAATTTAAGTAAATATTTCATCTCCTCGAGTGGGGATCGAACCCACAACCAGTCGGTTTTGCAGTCACACCTCGTGCCGCTGCGCCACGACCGGCCTCAATGGTGGTAATTTTATATGGCTTTGGATAATATACTTAATTGATATTACTGGACTGTCTTTTACTTCTTATATGAATGCACCAGGGACCCACGCGCGGGTTAGCCCGCTTGAACTTGCATTATTTATATAAGTAACAATAAGTATTACACATTAGATTTACATAAATTGTACCCAATATGTTATTCTGATGTATAATCTAGATTATTGTAAAATTTTGTCCAGGCTAGTCGTAGTGTACGGGCACAAAGTGTGACTGTAAAACCGACTGGGTGTGGGTTCGATCCCCACTCGAGAAGATTTATTTAAATTCATTTAAATTTATATTTCCATTTATTCGCGGCGTTGAGTTCTGCCGCTCAACACGTAATGCCTTCAGAATTTGGCAGAAAGTGGGGAACGGAGTGTCTTAACAGAACAGTGGAAAAAAATAATTGTTCAAAATGCTCCTTTAACAGCAGCAGTTTTCAGTTTCCCGCTTTAACCTGCATATAGCAGAGTAGGTAAAGGGAACCTAGTGTTATAACACTTCGTCGAATTTTTGAGGCATCGCGTGTAAGTGATGGAACTCAACACGCGTTACCAGAGCGAAGAAAAGAAAATATTAATAAATAATAATTCATTTTCTCGAGTGGGGATTGAACCCACAAACATCGCGTTTACAATCGCAAGCTTGTGCCACTGAGCCACAACGTCCTCAACAGAATATAAAAATACGATATAATATATTTAAATGTAATATTGAAGGTGAACATTGTAATAACTTACAACACAATAAAAAAAACTGAAGGACTCGACCTTTAGAGCGCTACGAGCGACAATACAACTGACTATTACTGTCAAAACGCCATTAAGAATATTAGTGTTTTAGTTGCAAACAATGCGTGACGTCTACAAAAATGATTATTTCTATGAAAAATTAGCCATTTTATTTGGTCACTACCTTTTTTGCTTGATATATATTGTTTTATCCTGCATATAGCAGGGTAGGCAGACGGAATCTAGTGTTAAGACACTCCGTTCCTTACTTTCTGTAGAATTTTCGAGGTATTGCGTGTTGCGTGATAGAAGTAACCCAGCATTTTTGCCTTGGTACTAGAGAAATGAAATAAAAAAATCATCTTCAAGTTGTATCCCGCACACTGCAGGGTAGGCAGAGGGAACCTGTTAAGACACTCTATTCCTCACTTTCCGCCGAAATTTGGAGGCATTGCGTGTTGAGTGGTGGAACTAAACGCCGCGCTTTGCTTGCTGAGCGAAGAAATGGAAATATAAATTGAAATACATATTTTATTTCCTCGAGTGGGGATCGAACCCACAACTAGTCGATTTTCCAGTGACACTTTCGCCCCTGCGCCACGACTGTCCTCAGAAAAATGTATAGATGTATGAAAATATTCATAAATAATAATATATTGCACCGAGTGAGAATCGAACCCACAATGCTCGCGTTACAGTCACATGCTTGTGCCAAAGAACAGGCTTACTGTATACATTAGCATATAAAGGTTTAAAAGAAACACATCATATAGTTAATACATTTTATATTAGGTACTTTATAACAATACTTTTAACAGTCTTAAAACGAACGACTTAGTGACAATCGGCGGTCAACGCCAGTCTATATATACAATATGTACAAGAAGTCAAGCTTGCCAACATAAAGGAAAACAAGGAGGTCACTTTTGGGAAGCTTTAAAGTTCATTTTTGGCATTCTGGGAGTAGAGTCAAAATATGGTCAATAAGAAATGTCATTAGCAACTAAACAACTGTGAGGAATGTGAAAATTCTCGACGCGGGATTGGGGGGTGCACTGTATCTCTGCAAGCCTGAACACTGTCCTGCGCCACGAGCCACCGCTTCAAAGAACTGCCGTAAGTCGCTGACCGATCTCGTCGGAGGCGCTTGGAGGTCATGCAACGAGGCCGCCCTCCTCGGAGTATCGTTCACAATCACAGGTCGAGCTAACTGCTCACTACTTCTTGCCAAACATCCACCGCTTTTCGAAAGCGACTCAAACAGAGCCCGCCTCTCACGCACTGGAACGTACTTTGACACAACTTCGTGAGAATTCGGGGAGCACGATCTTGCGCGATTCTCTAGTGATGCTGCCTTTCTTCTAGCCGCCACCATCGCAAATCTGCCCCGTTCAGCACCTCCTGTAGTGCCCTCCCAACGTTTCAAATACCTATGCCTCCCTATATCGGTGTCGCTAGTCCTCGCTCGTGGAAGAGTGTGATGTTGAGGGCTTTTGTTTAGTTTGCTGCAGTTATCACACTTCACGACCTCAGCTTTCCGCACTGGCGCGTCGACCACATCAATTGTCTTCAGTGCGTCTAGTGACAGAGACAGATCGAGGCTGCGATCGGACGATGAATCATAATCGTCGTCTTCTACGACGATGCCCTCGTCCGTAGCGGCAGGGGAATGGTCTCTTCTAGGAAGCTGGGTCTCCGGAGCGGTTAGCAACCTTCGTCTCGCTCGGGGAGGTGGTCTGGGAGGGCATACAGGCGTCTCCTGAATGGGTACCTTCTTTGGTTCTTTGCTGGACGTGTCCGCGGCCGGTAGGACATCCAAAAATCTGACTTGTGGCAATGGTGTCTGGCCGAGTATCTCAACACAAAGCGCTCGCACCCACCGGGCGTATTCCGTAGCATTGCAAGCCTGCAACAATAAAACACAAATTTACTATTGAAAAGAAAATATACTAGAAATTTATGACTCAATCGTTGATCCGTACTGAATAGAACCAAAATTGTTATTTAAATACAAATAATAGTGTCATAGTATGAATATTTAAAGGGTTGCGACTCGGAGCTGATCTTGAAAACGGAACTAGTTGGGACTATTATATTATGCAGAGGAACAAGCATTTCCTTTCGTCATAACGTGTTTCTTTACGTGTCAACACCTTCGCTTTCTAGCCCTTCTTATGTTAAATAGTGGCATCAAAAGATCGTACAGTACAAAGAAGCAATGATTTACGGGTGTTGCGCTTTATTGAGGTCTATTAAATCGAGCGGGCCGTGAGAAAGGTGAGCTTCGAAGGGGACCCGAACGTCTCACAAGACGTTGATATCCTATTGTGAACTAGTAGAACTACAGTTTTAGAAATAAAAAAAATATATAATAGACTTATAATTCGGCATAATAAATTCCAAAAAATATTTTTTTACTTTGAAATGATATTAAATGCTTTTCTGGTACAGTGCGTCAGTTATGTGTAAAAGATTTATATTATATATTCGTTAGATTTAATGCGCAACCACTTTAACGTACACACGATATTTTAAATTGAATTTCACATTTTCATTTCAACAGACCACCACCCATTGATTCCAGGCTGTGGAAGGAGCATGTTTACTCTTTATTGGTGCTTACTTATGAACTAACGCCACCGCAGCCACAAATTTAGCGAATTTAAAAGTAAGACTATGCTCTAAGCATATAGGAAATATTCATAATAATTCAAACACTGCATGGACGCCCTAGATATTATATATAGCCGAGATATTGTAAAGAATACCTTAACTATACAAATTGCCGACAATATATATACCCTATACATACATACATACATACATACATACATACATACATACATACATATATAGAATAAATACATCTATAGACAAAGTGAGAACCGTCTATCACGTAATGGCCATCCGATCACGCAGAATTTATAATTAGCGTGCATTCACAGTGCAGCCAGTAGTGTAGTGTAGTGTCTGTATGGAATAAAAGCAATTATTTAATCTACCGCAGTCTATAGAGAATATCTTTACAACGTATGCTTCATTCACACGAAGGTGTATTGTAAAACAACAATCCTTTCATATATTATTTAAAATACATATTTTGTTGTGACAATATCCATGTTACAAACTTGTTGACTCTACCGAATTTATTTTTTTTATATATATTAGCTTTACGCTGTATCCCGTACACTGCAGGGTAGGCAGAGGGAACCTAGTGTTAAGACACTCCGTTCCCCGCTTTCTGCCGAATTCTGGAGGCATTGCATGTTAAGTAGCAGAACTCAACGCCGCGCTTAACCTCGACACCAGAGCGAAGAAATGGAAATATAAATTTAAGTAAATATTTCACCTCCTCGAGTTACCGACTTCATAATTTTAGTATATTTAGTTTATGTATATTTTATATGTATATGATATTTCCTTGTGTGATGTTAAGTAGGTACGTAACCTTCTATTAATTATGGTTACCTATGGTTGCGGCGTGGTTATATAATGGTCGTTAACACTGTGAGGTGTTTGAAGCCATAATTACTATCTTATACCAAAGAGGATTGTAAAAAATTGTTTTTAGTTTTTACTATGTTTTGAGAAATGTTTTATAAAACTGTATAAAACTCAACTTCTCATATTATGTATGTATGTATATTAAATGATTAAAGGATTGTAATTTCTTTTTAGCTTTATCGCGCATATATAGCGAAGTAAGCGGAGAGAACCCAGTGTTAAGGCTTTTTTAGCCTTGGTGCCATACACAGCGTTTTAAACCGTTTCCCGTTCCCAAATTTTCATATCAAATATTTCAAAAAAAATAGAAATTTATACCTAAACCTAAAACAAAAAAATACCGGTATTTAAAAACAACAACAAACACAACACTACATCAATTAAACATCATTAACATGTTGTCTCAGTGAACACACAGTCTAACCATTAGTTAAACAAATGTTAAACATTCAGTTACATATACGTCCACTTTGTCATAGATTCCTTGATGACATTATGCAGCTCACTGCATTTTAATGACACTTCCAAGGTCTTTCTTACATAAGTTGAGGCTAGTCGCGGCGCAGGGGCACAAAGTGTGACTGTAAAATCGACTGGTTGTGGGTTCGATCCCCACTCGAGAAAGTGAAATATTTATTTAGATTGATATTTACACTTCTTCGCTCTGGTGCCGAGGCAAAGCGCGGCCTTGAATTCCGCCACTCAGTAAGTAATGCCTCCAGAATTCCGCGGAAAATGGGGAACGGAATGTCTTAACACTCGGTTCCCTCTGCCTACCCTGCTGTGTGCGGGATACAGCGTGAAGCTGATTTTTTTTAAATATATTTATTAGCATAGCACGATAAGCATGTCGATATATTCGAATTGATTATTCAACGGGAAAATTAATTCGTTACTAAATATAAAATAATTGTAATATATTAAAATATATTTATTCAATGTGCTTTGCTAATTGAATTCATAAATTATACTTTGACGTATTGCGAGAAAATTTAGACTACCGATATAAGGTACCGCAGAACAACTGCGGTTAAGATATTCTTTAAATAAATATACGAATACTATTGAATACCATTCGGTTCCTCTATATAAAGAACAAAATCATTATTTTTTTAATGTCACGCTCTATCCCGCAAACAAGAAGCTACAACCCGTCACGTCCACAGTATGCATATCCTGTTTTTGAGGCCAGTAGTGGAGCATGGGCCTGCACCACGATTGGCCTCAAATTAAATTAAATCAATTTAATTTAATTTATTTAATTACGTTGTTTTGACTTTGTCTATATATTGGCCTCAAAATCATTCATAATTATTAATTACACAAAATAATTAAAATTAATATGTACAATTAAATTTAGGAGGTCTCATAAAACTTTAAATATATATCTGTTATTTAGGCTTACTAAAGCGGCGTTGGAATCTGCCACTCCACGCAATGCCTCCAAAATTCGGCAGAAAGTGGGGAACGGAGTGTCTTACCACTAGGTTCCCTCTGCTATCTTGCTGTGTGCGGGATACAGCGTGAAGCTGATTTAAGCTTACTAAACTTATATTACAACTTTTCCTATTATGTATGATAGTACAGGCAGAACGAAAACACGTTGACTCAACTAGTACAAACCACAAAGGCATAACTAATACGTACGTAACTTAACAATTATTAATAATTATTATAAAATAAACCGACGATGACTGTACGCAGGTGTAATTTACTTATGGTATCGAATTAATACATAATTGCAATAGTAAACGAGTCCTCAAGGACGCGGTCGAGGCGTGATTGCGATCTCGTAACGTCTCGAATAGAGATATATTTTGGTTATATAATATGTTCCTTTGAATGGAACGAGACCGTCGTGGCGCAGGTGCTAGGACTAGGAGGTGTGACCGTAACGCGACGGTTGTAGGTTCGATGCCTACTCAAGGGAATGAATTATTACTTATTAATAATCTTCATTTTATCACTCTGGCACCAAGGCGTTGAGTTCCACTCAACGCCTCGAAAAATTCGGAAATTGGGAAAAGGAGTGTTTTAACACTAGTTTTCCTACGATATATATATGCCTACTATTACCCTGCTATATATATGCGGGATACAAATAAAATATGTATTTTATTATAATTTAAATGTTTAATAATTATTTATACACAATAAATAATACATACAACAATTATATTGTAAAGAATAACTGGAAGTTTTTTTAGATTACATTTGCATATAGAATAAAAAAAAACAACGCACAGTAAACATTACTCATACAAAACATAACCTTCTAAGGGAAAAAAGAAATTCTATATGGATCATAGTTATTAAATATGCTATTTTACAAGAAAAAATATTTAACTTGGCTACCATAATTGAATATAATACGATTTATTATATAAATAACACAGTAGCCAACGACTTTAACTGAATAATGTAGAAGAGACTGCGCTCGCGTGTTTTCCTGTGTATTATTACTATAAAATTGGCGTCGTTTGTCCTTTAAATAATTACATATGAGCTGGTTAGTTGATATACCAGTTCAACAAGATAACAGATTAGTAGATCAATCAGAATATTTATTTATCTTTTTGAAATAGAATAGAAATATTATAGAAATATTACGGTAAAATTCAGGTACGTTTAACGCATTTTCTTACAATAACAAATTTTCTTATTAATTTTTTTATCTATAGTAGTAGTAGTATAGTAGTTTTTAGTTTTTTTTTATCTGTTTGTCTGAGCGTTTTTTCATGTGAATCTCAGAAACGGCTTAACCGATTTAATTGCAAGCTTCCCTTATCATTTAGTAATTTTTTTTTAAATTTCAATTTGTTTATAAATTAAAATAATATATCATTTAAAAAAAAAATTGGCTGACAGTTTAATTATCAATATAACAATTCGATCATTTGAACGAACACTTAGAGTCTACTCGAGTATAGTTTGACATTTAGCTTATTAGTTTATCTGTAACCGAAACTAATAATTTATTGAGAGATCATTAATCAAACGCCAACTATTCCAATAAATGACGTGTCAAGACGTCGATTGACAATCATCAGGAATTGGCCGAGGGGATAAACGGTTTTAGTTTGTTGTCGGGTGTATAGAAAATGTATAGAATTTTTTATTAGCATCACGATGTATCCCACATATAGCAGTAAGGGATGCGGAGGGAACCTGGGAACTAATATTAAAATATTCCGTTCCGATTAAGACACTTCCCTTTCCCATTTTCCGTTGAATTCTCAAGACACTTTTCGAGTGGTAAAACTCAACGCCGCCGCGGAAATAAAAACATTAATTATTTCGTTCCCCTGAATGGTAATCGAACCAACAACCATCGCGTTTACTGACATACGCTTGTGCCCCTGCGCTACGATGGCCTCAAATTTTCACAACACATTAAGTATAAAATTTGATTTATTTACATATATTTCCCAATTCTAGACTCCTAAGGCTTACAATCACTAACACAAAACCTAAACAAAAAAATGGCTACCTGAAACGTGGCAACAGCGGCATCATCCCGCAACCTGGACAACTGGAACGCATTGGGCAGGGTGGCGGCCGCCCGAAGGTGCAGGTGTCTGAGGGGCAGACGGGCAGCTGACCGCCGGGGCAGGGTGCCGTCACGCCACGCCAGCAAGCAGCCCCCTCGTACCGCCGCCCGCACCCACGCGAACGACTGGTCGTCGTCATTGTAGTATTGGCGTAGAACACCTGCCGAAGAGATTTTATATTAGTTTTATTCGTTTTGTTTTAGGTTCACGCTGTATCCCGCAGATAGTAGGCAGAGGGAACCTACTGTGAAGACACTCCATTCCAATTAAGACTCTACCGTTCCCTACTTTCTGCCGAATTCTGGAGGCATTGCGTGTTGAATGATGGAACTTAACGCCTCGTTACCAGAGCGAGGAATCGCATCCACTCACTATAAACGCGATAGTCGTGGGTTTGATGTCCGCGAGACAATGATTAAATTTAATTCTGGTAGACAAAGCGCGGCGTTGAGTTTCGCCATTCAAACATGTAATGTCTGGACAATTGGACAATGGGACGGAAAAAATATTAAGTTCTCGCTAGAATAGAATAATTATCGTTTATTTTTAAATAATAAGAATGATTTTACAGAACGGGTGTTAAGACATGGTCTCTGGCCATCCAGAGTGGAGACCCAAAGATGAGACGTCCTACATAAGTGAATTTCAACAAATCTATAATGAAAATTTTATTAGGTTTTATTTAATCTATATTTTAAGAAGTTGTAAGAAAGATATTTTAATGCGAACACATCATTACATTGAACCAGTTTAGTAATTTCACCATTAATTAAATAAAATATTTAGGAAATTTTCGTAAACTCCGGAGAGAATAAAAAATAATTTCGAAACACTCGTGACTTGATCTAGATACAAAGCAACTAATTTCACAAAATTATGTAAATTAAATAATTAACACTTAAGTCTAGACGGCCGAATAACAAAAACAAATAAACCAAGCCATTTGAAGAGACCGTCAAGTTTTGTGTACACAAACTAACCAATATTATGTAACAACAGTACGGTCAACGAGTCGTGGCCGATCTAAAGCTAGTTTTTCTGAACTTTTGCGCAATGTTGCACAACGCTAAGATAATTATAATATAAAAAAAAACCGACTTCTTCAACTTTAATCGGATTCCATCTATCATCAAACTACCCTTGAAGTGCATACTTTCCAATAAAAAAGTATCATCGAAAGCGGTTGGCGAGATATTCAGTTATTCGTCCATTGGCTAACGGCGCACATACTTAATGCAAATTTAAGACTTATGTGATTTTCTCATGGATACTATTGTCAGAAATAGACCAAATTAAAATAGAACCATGCGGAAAGCACAAACTTTCAAATAAAATACAATCATCAAAATCCGTTCACCCAGTCAACAGTTTTGAGGTAACAAACATAAAAAATTACAGTCGAATTGATAACCTCCTCCTTTTACAGAAATCGATTAAAAATTAATCAAAAGTAAGAAAAACGGCCACGACTTGTCCACCGTACTATAAACGAGTTACGAAGCAAATGTCACTACACACTCGGTACTTAACCTAGTTAGGACCTTGAATGGTTAACTCCAACAAATGCCTTTTAAATTTAATTCTAACGCAGCAACCACACGCGACCTAATTCTTTAAATGACCAAGTACAATAGATTAATTCGCAAATTGCTGAATGTTCAATTTTCTAACAAAAGGAATCGCTTATACATACGTTTTATTTTCAAAAATCTTGTAAAAAGTAACTATGTGCGGCATTGAGTTCCGCCACTCAATACGCAATGCCTTCATAAGGCGGAGAGGGGGGAACGGAGTGTCTTAACACTAGGTTCCCTCTGCCTACACTGCTGTATGCGGGATACTGCGTGAAGCAGATAAAAAGAATAGTATTGATATTTAACTAGTGTGTCAACCGCAGCTTCGTCTGCTTGGACCATATAAAACACAAATAATATTATAAAGATGTGGATATTTAATTTTGTAAATCTTTGATATTTACAGTTTTTTTAAATAAGTTTTCGGTGTATTTAAATAATTTCAGTTCCTCCAAGCGCGTCGTTGAGTTCCGCAACACGCAATGTCTCTAGAGCTCAGCGGAAAATGGGGAACGAAAGTGTCATAATAGGGACGAAAATCTCAAGGTTCCCACTAAAAAAACTAAAGAACCTGGAAATAGCATACGTCCCATACGTAAAAGTTCCTTTCGAATCACTCTGTATATTAGCGATTGTTTTATAGGTAAGCAGTAAAAATAAATATAGAATATTGAGTTATGTATTCTAGAAGATTTTTTTGGCATAGTTATGACATGGCGTGTGTGCTGTGCGCGATGACTGTGGATTCGATTTACGTTCAGCGGCAGTGACATTTGAATATTTTCGTTTAATCATAATGGATTGAGGATGTTGGGTTCCGCCACTCGACACGCAATATCTCTTTAATAAGCAGAAAGTTGAGAACGGAAGTTCGCTCTAAACACCATGTATAGTGTTTTCTCTGCCTATTACATTTATTTATTTTTTTACTTTATCCCGTATATAAAGGTTTTTTTTTTCAGTTTCACGCTGGATCCTGCACGTATCAGGGTAGGTAGAGGCAGTCTAGTGTTAAGACATTTCGCTCATCACTTTCCGCCGAATTCCAGAGGCATTACCAGTTCAGTGGCGGAAGTCAACGCCACGCTTTGTCTCGACACCAGATTGAAGAAATGAAAATATTAATTTATATTTAATTTCTTCCATTCTTCCAGTGAAAATGATTATCAATTTTTACATAGAGGTTTTAACTACATAATTCTGCTTTACAAATCTAATATAAAACTTTAATATTGTTTGGTCCAGCGAGATCTACTGAATGATCTCAATCTTAATATAGGGCAATAAAAAAAATATCGAATCAGCTTCATGCTGTATCTCGCATATAGGGTAGGGAGGAGGCCCTCTGCATAGTGTTAAGACACTCCGTTCCCAATTTTTCACTGAATTTTTCGAAGCTGTTTCCTTGGTGCCAAAGCAAAGAAATGAAAATATTAATAAATAATAATTAATTTACCCGAGCGGGATCGATCCCACAACCGTCGCGTTACAGTCGCACTCTTCTGTCCCTGCGCCACGAAGGCCTCATTTATTTAAAAAAATATCGATGAAACGACTATCAAAACTGAACATGGAAGATGCGAGTCCGTATAACATCGGCTAAACCGTCACGCGACCGAATATCGATTTTATAGCTAATATCGACAGAGCATCCAAACAATATTGCGTGTTTTGTGATAGTGCACGCGATCCTATAACGGAAAAGTATCTATTAGTTTTATTTATTGTTTTCGATTTAAGGCAATAGTCTATAGGTATTGCGTGTGGGGCGGAACTCAACGCCGCGCATTGCCTCGTTACTAGAGCAAAGAAATGGAAATATTAAATATTTCATTTCCTCGTGTGAGGACTAGTGTCTTAACACTAGACTGCCTCTGCATTAACTGCTGTTTGCGTGATACAGCGTAAATCTATTTGTTTTATTTTATCTATAGGTATAGGGAATACCTATACAAATTTCTATATGACGATGTAGGTACGTAGGCTAGATGTTAATATAAGTGAAACTTTTGAAAATAAATGTGTACATCAAACGTGCGAATTTAAGTGAAATATATACTATTTTCATTTCTTCGGTTTAGTAGCCAAGGCGTGGATTTGAGTTCCACCACACGACACACAATGTCTCCAGACTTCCGTGGAAACTGGAAAACGGTATGTTTTAACACTCCCCAGAATCCCAGGTTCCCTCTGCCTATCATGGGATACAGCGTGAAGCTAAAATAATGTATTTTTTTTATCTACATAAGTTATAAATACTATTTATATATATTTTTCTGCATAGTAGAAATCTAGTGTCGAGGCTGTTGTGGTGGAACTCAACGCCGCGCTTCGTATTGTCAGTGCAGGGAACTCACACTCCGTGGTGTTTACAGATACCGTTCCATTGTACTACGACGGTACCAATTAATACATTTCGTGTTTTATTAATTAATACATATTTATATTTAATGTATATTTTGCAATAGATTTGTTTTGTATAATTAATTTTGCTTTTTGCGTTGTGAAATAAATATTTCTATTACATACAATAATTTGTCAATTTTTGACAATTAGCCAGAAATAAATAAAGTGTATAAGAATTTATTTATAACCTTGTGACCTTCAATGATCGCTGTAAGGGAGTTTGGGTGTTTGTTGTTTTTTTTTATAAATATATTTTAATATCATTGCCGTTAAAAAAATCCAATTAAAAATAAACAATACTAATTCATTTACATTTTTTTAAAACTTAAAACTTAAATAGGTTTTTTACAGTAGTGAAAATTTAAACCGTTTTATATTATGACTTGAGACAGAAATGCGGCTTAAGATTATTTTTATATTATAGCTAGTAAGAAAATGTTTTATTTTTAACTAAAATGTAATATCTCTATTAGCTCCAACATATGTACACAAAGTTTTATGATAATCGGTTGAGGAGTTATTGCGTGAAAGCGTAACAAACATACGTACATTCTCATTTACATAATATTAGTATGAAGTAAGATGATTATTAAATTATTATTTTTTTGTTTAATTTACGCATAAATGGTAAATGCAGACAGATTGGTTTATGTAACCTAAATCCGTAATTATAAGCCGCTCTCAACTTTAAGATCGATCTTGAGATGCCGTTTTCATTCATAAATTATATATCTATTAATGAAAACGGAAAATTTTTAACTTAAGCAAACTCAAATAAGAAAGCAAAAACTTTTACATACCAGACTTACTATCTTTGGCCATTTAAACCACAAATTTAATTTGAAATATATTAACAATATGATTCAAACGCCAGAAATGTTAAAGGGCGCCTAACGTAGCAGCTGCTTAGATAACACTGTAAACAATTGTGTTGATAACAACCGAATAGAATGAGTCAATGAGTGTGATATTCAGAATAATATTGGTGTGGGCATTCAAATAAAATACAGAAAAAGATAGATAAAATTAGATAGAGCACGGCTTTGGATTTACTTCGTGAGAAGAGTAGGAAAATGGAAAAGAAAGGCAAATGACACTAGCGTTAAGACTTTCATACAAAACTTGTCGTAAAACATATAAAAAAAATCAGCTTCACGCTGTATCCCGCATATAGCAGGGTAGGCAGAGGGAATCTAGTGTTAAGACACTCCGTTCCCCACTTTCTGCCGAATTCTGGGGGCATTGCATGTTGAGTGGCAGAACTCAACGCCGCGCTTAGCCTCGACACCAGAGCGAAGAAATGAAAATATAAATTTAAGTAAACATTTCATCTTCTCGAGTGGGGATCGAACCCACAACCAGTCTGGCCTCAATAAGTAATATTATCAATATAATTTTACAATTGCACGTCCCACATGATATTCTATATTAAAAACACATGTCATCAATGGGGCGGAAAACGAATGAGACTTAACATCTGGCAGACAGTACCCCATTGTTTTATTTGAGTGACTGCATCTTGTCTCTTTGTTTAAAGGCGTTTCCTCTTAAATTATTGTAAAATGGAACTGTGATCCATCTTTATATGTTTTTTGTTTGAGGACAGTCGTGGTTATGGGTTCGATGAAGCGTGCACGACGTGAAGCTGACTTAATTTATTCAATTCTGATTTTATTTATTTGAGTAATGTTTAAAGTAATATTTTTAAGGATTTATGTATACTGTATACCTACTAAAAGAAAAATATTTTATTCATTTTTTTGTTATTATCACGACGAAGTGGTTTGTATGTAAAAAAAAAATTCTACAAACTTTCACGTCTACCCTTTTATTATTTTTTCAATTAAAAATATTAAATTCGTAAATGTTATTAACCGAAGAAAACGTCGAAGACTCAATAGTTTTAATTGACTGTAATATATTCTATTACCTACTTATAATATTAATTATATCACTAAGCGGTCAATGTACCCGTCAGTTTGTTTTGGTCTATTAATGAAGGGAATTATTTATACTAAGCGATTGAAACGTTTCTATAATATTTCATATAAGATAAGAATAAGATTTTTACCTGATATCCTTAGATTAGGATCAGCTGGCGTAGGCACAGGTCCTGGTGTCAGTTCAGGTCTAAGTTTCCGCAAGCCGGCCACCACCCGCGGTGCCGGCGATTGCTCCCCCACAAGCATTGCCTCACAACAACATTTTCAATAATAAACACTTCACACAACACCAAAAAAACAACACTTTTTCTTAAATGATTTATTATTAGTTTGAAATAAATAAATCTAGTTTAAATCGATGTGTCAAAAATTTTATTGTAACTGTCAAATCGTTTTTAAACTTCGAATGTGTTCGTTAGAATTCGCGCGCAATTCATTTTGTTATCTGTTACCGACACCGACCAGCCAGCTCGCCGGCGTGTCATTGAATAAATGGAGTTGTTGCGCCCCACTACTATACTACTACGTACGGCGGTTGAGTGATTGAAGTGAGATTGTGTACAGCGCCATCTTGCGTGGAATAATTTAGTAAATAATATTTTTATTAGATTCTTTTATTTGTAATTTAAATTCATATTTGTTTATGAAAATAAGTACTTGTTTCATTTATATTTAAAAATATATATATATTATTTTACATTTTATTAATGAATTTCAAAATTTAATAAAAAAATAAAAGTAATATTGTTTTATCTTCGTCTTTAATACTACTACTACTATAATTATAATAATACTTAATAAAAATAATAACATTAGTGTATATTTATCATTAATTATCTATAACTAAACATATACTATATTTATAAAAGTATGAAAAGTAAATAAAATAAATAAATAATTTATCAGTTTATATTACACATTTCATTTCATCAACTCTTAAAAATAATTTTAAATAGTGACATCTATTGCTCAGTAGATATATTCGGAGATATCCTGTTTGAAAAATTATCGATAGATGGCGTTAGAAAATTTACTTCGCCATAGTGTTTTCTTTATTTAAAGATAGGTGGCGGTGAAGTGCTTAAAATTATTGTAAGTGCGCCATCTAGTGCAAATTGTGTACTCTAAAATTTTACACAAACTCGAGTACAGATGTCGCTAGGAATGTCAAAGTAGTATATTTTAAGAATCAAGCCTTACTGACCGACTGACATTTTGAATTTTTTTAACTACCGGATTTTAGATTAGTTTTGAAATAAGGAAAAAAACATATATTATGGATATATCGGGAATTTTGCATATTTCATAAATTGTTTGTTTTCGGTGTTATTAAATTTTTCCTTTATAGTAATGATTTTTTAATTATTTTATATTATTTTTCAATATTTTTTTGTTGTTGTAGAAAATAAAAAAATGGAATTAGATTTTAATTTTTTTTAATATTTGTAAATTTAAGTAGAATCACACAAAATTATATAATCGTACTTATAACTAAATATAAACAACAATATGACATCAAATAAAAAGCGACTCCGTACATAAAGGAAGACATGGAGATCAGATACATGGCACATACTTGCAATTTATTGTTTTTACCTTTAATAAAACTTAAATATACAATTCATAAGGCACTAATGTGATATAATACTTATTCTATAATACAACTAATTAAAACAAATTAAAGCTTTATCGTGGAAGAATTGTTATCACAATGATAAAATGACTTATTGAATCATCTTATATTGATTTGATCGTAAAAATCATCAAAATTGGTGGCATCGTAACAAGGTTTCATGATTTCTCTCGTTTTAAAATCGTCACTAACCATAAAAAATAGACTATTACCAGGGGCGCCACTTGTTGGCGTCTATCTCATGGTCCGCTGGTGGTCCTTCTCCTTTTTTTTCAGCATAAAAAGCGTCGAGTTGCCGTCTCGCTTCTTCTTGTTTTTTGTACTCTTGGTACTCAATCAATTTCCTTTTCTTTTTTGGCGGTAAGTTGCTGTAATCCATTGGCGATTCGCATTGTTCGGGAAGATTAACGCTGATTTTAGATTTTCTTTCATATACCGGCAATTCCGGTTCGCGAGGACTTTTCTTTTCTACGTGACCATTCGGTGACAATGGTTGCACAATAGGGGGCTTAGTTGGTGACCGTACTTTTCTAAGATCTAACGTGTCATTGTTCGGGTAACTTTGTGTAGGATAATGGTAAGAAGCGTCGTTTCTGTAGGTTTCGTCTCTCAAATACCTCGGCTCGATCTGTGCCTCGTTGACATTAGCTTCAAAGTGATTGTTTTCATTTCCTCGTTTATCCATTATGTGTTGACGTATTTTTTGCAAAATAACATCTTTGGCTTCGGCTGGAACCCTGTTGAAGTAGCTTCCATTTCGATGACCATTTATTGTTCCATGTTCGGAGTTGTGATGTGAAACTAGTTTGTCGACTGTTGTGAGTAGACCGGTCATGGGACCGCTTTGTTTACTATTAGGCCTTACGTACGACCATTGTTTAGAAGCACTTTCTGCCGAGTAAACTGAATCTTCTGCGTCCGATGAAGATCTGTCATGATCGCTGTAGTAGTGCTGTCTATCGGAGGCGACGGAAGACGGTGAAATTGGCGGTGAAAAAGATGGTCTCTCAGGAACTTGGATAGTCAACGGCTGCACAGTTATCATTCTAGATAGGTGTCCTATTAAATTTTGGCTGACGTTAGAATCTAGGTCTGGCACTGACATTATAAATCTGCACGCTTCCGCAGCGCATTGTCCAAACCCAGCTTGAAACTTCTTAGCTTCTAAAACAGGATCTTTCGGCCTGTGCAACTTTGTAAGATGGTTAACAGTTAATTCAAGGATATCTGCCTTCTCCAACTTGCTCAGGTTGTCGTCATCGATCTGAGAACAAAATAAAATAGTACAATGAAGGGCAGGTGCGCTTCGAGCTCCACGTTACGGGAGTTGAGCGTTACATTAATATAACTGTATTGTACTAGTTGGCTTCTGTTTATTTTTAGTCATCAAGTTTCGCATTTATTAAGTCAGATAACAAACAAAAATACAACCGGTCGGAGATAAACATACTCTGGCGCATGAATGGAACGAGACAGAACTGTAATTTGATGGCGTTAGTTGCAAATTAAATGAATATAAATTAAAATTGATTATAGTTATATTCACACGATTGTCAAGGGGATATGTACTTTCTTGTATAAAATTTACTGTATTTTATTTGAATTAGCACTTTGATTTTAAACTTATCACTCTTAGGTATTACAATTAAAACTTACCTCCAAAGCGCCGACCATTAGATCCTTTAATTCGTCCAAGCACCGGTTGATGCGCGCGCGCCGTTTCCTTTCAAGCAGGGGCTTAGTTATCTTCTTGTATTTAGCCGTCTTAGACAGCGGTGCGGGATCCGACGACATTTTGTTAAACCTGACAAACAAAGTTATTAAATTGTAAAACTCCGAAATTTGTCACATAAATAAGAAGTTGTAAAATTTTAATATTATAATTTACGATGATAATAATGAAGATTAACTCGATATCTAGTTTTTAACTTGTTTATTATTATTATGTTTAATTCCTAACCTTGAAACACGATCACTGGTTGAAACTATAAACTTTTTATTTTGTGGGAACAAGCGCGTGCGCCTCCGGCCGCGTTTCGGCTAGCACTGCCTGAAAAAAGCCTTTCCCCCCTCATCCCGTGCCTTCCCGTCCCTTCTCCCATTCATGGCGTGTGCATGCACGTGTGGCCCCGCTCTGGGATCAACTTACCAACACGCGTGAAATACTTTCCCAGGAACAGATTAAATGATTTTTACTGTGAAATAACTTTAAAAAAAATTATTAAGAAACTTGTTTTTGGATTAATTCTATCAGATTTTTTTTAAATAAAGTTCTTGATTATGCAATTTTGTATATAAAAAATGAAAAAAAAAACAAAAAACGCCAAATTGAATTCCTTGTGTGGTTTATTACTCCAACGGGATATGCGATAACAGCACGTTTTGCTTTTGTTCTTCTTTTCCTTTTTCTATATATCCATATATACCTACTCGTATATTCGGCTTGCTTTGAACATTAAGATAATAATAAAGTATTGAATACACTTTACCTAAGTCGTTAGGGCCGTTAAAGTAACACTATACTTAAAACAAGAACATAACTGTGTTTCAATTCATTTGTATATAAATAGCGCTATTTATCTTAAGATACCGACATACAATTTTTACTTTGTCGGTGAGTAAAAGAAATAAAAAAACTTAGGCAATAAATGAACCGGGCCCAAAATGGGACACAAGCTAAATTACCTTTTTCTACTCAGGTAGAATTTGGCGCGAGTCTTCTTTGAAATTCTCAAATAGTTTAGTCTTTGTCGTTTTCGACCCTTACTTTTATAATAAAATTACCGTTTAAAAACTGTGCAATTATAGCCTGTAGGTTAGCGTTGGTTGAAATAAAAAAAAAAACAAAATGTCATTCTTTAGTTATTAAATATAATTTACCGCCATTATGTTAATGTTTTACCATTAACACTGATTTTTTAGGTTCACGCTGTATCCTGTACATAGCAGGGTAAGCAAGGGGAACCTAGTGTTAAGAAACTTCGTTCCCCACTTACCGCCGAAGTCTGAAGGCATTGCGTGTTGAGCGGATCTCAACGCCGCGCATTACCTAGTTACTAGGGTGAAGATATGAAAATATTAAATATCTAATTTCCTCGAATGGGAATCGAACTCACAACTTGTTGCGTTTATAGACGCACGTTTGTGCCCAGCTCCAACTGGCCTCATCAATTACCACAGATTATACTCTTTTTAACTGTTTATAGCTGAACCAAAAGTACAAAAGCCACAATTATTTACTTCCTAAAGGAATAATATAGATGAGATGAAATATTTACTTAAATTTATATTTCCATTTCTTCGCTCTGGTGTCGAGGCTAAGCGCGGCGTTGAGTTCTGCCACTCAACACGCAATTCCTCCAGAATTCGGCAGAAAGTGGGGAACGGAGTGTCTTAACACTAGGTTCCCTCTGCCTACCCTGCTGTGTGTGGGATACAGCGTGAAGCTGATAAAATGATAAAAAATATACATTTTTAATTTTTTTATGAGTTGACGCAATATACCTACCTATTAACTGAATTTTATATTTTACACGTAAATTGCCTAAGAAACGTTCTGAATAATGCAAAAGCCAAATATTACTGAGTTTAGAATAGGTTAAAAGGAAAAATTCTTTAACTAATAGTCATCAGACATTTCTGTTGTTTCCTGTATGTGTGGCTTTGTCACGTAGTATCTCATAAAACAGGATATTGGAGTGGTAAGGATTAGTCAATAAAGCTTCTTGAGTTTGTTTTCCCATAGAAAAAATTAAAAGAATACGTATTTTTTGAAGCTGCCGCCTCGTGGTGGCTGTAAACGCAATGACTGTAGATTCGACCCACACTCAAGGGAATCATTACTTCGATATTAATATTATAAAAGGGTTAATATATTAGCTTCACGCTATATCCCGCACACAGTAGGGTAGGCAGAGGGAACCTAGTGTTAAGACACTCCATTCCCCACTTTCTACCGAATTCTGGAGGCATTGCGTGTCGAGTGGCAGAACTCAACGCCGCGCTTACCCTTGACACCAGAGCGAAGATATGGAAATATAAATTTAAGTAAATATTTCATTTCCTCGAGTGGGGATCGAACCCACAACCGTCGCGTTACAGTCACACCCTTGTGCCCCTGGGCCATGACGGCCTCACTTATTTTATATATAGAAAGACATGACTACTTGCTTGGCTGACTGAGGTAAGGCGCACGCACAGCCGTAACCGCTGTGCGTAGAAACGTGAAATTTGGACAGATGTTTATTTTCATAATCTGGCCATCCACTAAGAAGGTATTATGAAAAATTTTAACCTTAAAGGGATGAAATAGGGATTGAAAGTTTGTATGAAAAAAAAAAAAATCGGCACCGATTTTTATAAAATTTTAAATTAACACTGTTAAAAATATTTCATTGAACACGTGTTTCAAGGTTTTTTAGAATTCACCCCCTAAGGGTGCAAATAAGGAATTGAAAGTTTGTATGGAAAAATCTTTAAATCGCCACCGATTTTTATACAATTTTTAATTCACACTGTTAAAAATATTTCATTGAACATGTGTTTCGTGGTTTTTTAGAATTCACTCCGTAAGGGTGCAAATAAGCGGGCGAAGCTGCGCGCGCCCACTTGTATTATATAAGAGTTCGTTTAGTTGAACGCACTAATCTCAGGAAATACTGGATCGATTTAAAAAATATATTCTGTGCTATAATAGTGCATTTATCGATATCCATATAATTTTGCCAAATCGGAAATTTTGATCATGCGCTGCGTAAACCGTTAAAGCTGCGCATAAACTACGTATCACGAAGTTGTTCCCTCTTTAAAGAATCTAAAAAAAAACGACAGCATTTTTCTATTCGTTGTGGGTTCGATTCCCACTCGAGGAGATGAAATATTTATTTAAATTTATATTTCCATCCATTTCTTCGCTCTGGTGTCGAGGCAAAGCGCGGCGTTGAGCTCTGCCACTCAACACGCAGTGCCTCCAGAATTCGGCAGAGTGGGTAACGGAGTATCTTAACACTAGGTTCCGTCTGCCTACCCTGCTGTGTGCGGGATACAGCGTGAAGCTAATTTTAATTATGTAAAAACCAAACGCCTTTGCCAAAAAAAAAATTACATTCATTTTAATTTAAATATTTTGTCTGAAACGGTTCGTTCTTAGTTTTTACGCTAAACGTTTTTTATTTTGCTATTTTTATTATGTAATTCAAAATAATTAGATCTTGAGTTAATTGTTCGATATCTACAAGGCCGCGTAATTAGATCGAAATATTCGTGTCTAATATTTTTTTATTCATATTATAACTTAGCACCTGCCACTCAACACACAACGCCTCCAGAATTCGACAGAAAGTGAGGACCGGAGTGTCTTAACACTAGGTTCCCTCTGCCTACCCTGCTGTGTGCGGGATACAGCGTGAAGCAAAAAAAAACTTAGCACCTTCGACTTCGACCACGCAAAATACGGATTTTTGCTACAAAACTCTCAGATAAGACCATATCAGCCATTTGAATCGGCCGATACTTTAAGCCAGTGATTCTCAACCTTTTTTTTGTTGCGGCACATATTTGACGATTTCAAAATTTGGCGGCACACAAAGAAAATTTGGCGGCACACAAAGAGAAATTATTTACTACAACACACTGCATAAATAGTTTATGACAAAAATTTTAAATATACGAATTTATTTTTTTGTGGATTTAAATATATATTCATGTTAAAAATATTTTTCTTAAATGATATAATTTAATTATATTAACATTATTATAAGTGCCGCGGCACAGTGGTTGAGAATCATTGCTTTAAGCGACTCTTTCTCTACTAAATATTGCCATTCGAAAAGTGTGAAACCAAAATATATATCTTGTCTGGCAGATAGGGCTTTCCAGGACTTTGTCAAACAACAGTGAAACTGGCCCTAAGTTGTTTCCATTAGATCACACCACATACGGGCGAAGCCGCGGATAAAATCTAGTAGTTAGCTATATAAAGTTACTTAACATGTTCTATTTTGGTGACACTAACCGCGGTGTCGTAATCCGCCTCTCAGAGGCAGAATAAAAAATATTGTAACAGAGTTTAAATTAAATATTATTAATATAGCATAATATATAATAAAATGTTATTGTTTAATAAATTGTTAAATTACTATTAATATACACTCATATGTTTGTATAACATTAAAATTTATCGTTAAAAATTCTAAAAAAATATATAAAACATAGAATGTATTGTTAAAAGAGTCCAAATGTGTATAATCTCAATGTATGTAAATATATTATAATACAACTATTTAAATTCACACTAATCTGGCATTTTTTTTATCAAAATTCTTATCCCATTATCTAATTTATTGAAAACTGCCAATTTTATGGTATTTTGCGTAAATGAGGAATACAAATTTTATACAGAACTAGCTGCACACGCGGCTTCGCCCGCCAAGTGCTAAAAAAATATTTATTATGTCATCTGAATTAGTTTCGTGATCTAATAAGGCCAGGGCAGTCGCGGCGCAGGGGCACAAAGTGTGACTGTAAAACTGTCTGGTTGTGGGTTCGATCCCCACTCGAGGAGATGAAATATTTATTCAAGTGGGGAACGGAATGTCTTAACCCTAGGTTCCCTCTGCCTACCCTTCTGTATGTAATACAAATTATAGACGATACGTATACATTAAAAACAAAAACTTCAACAAATTCAATCAAACATCTATTTGCAGTTTGTTATTTATATAACAAATGACATAACTTTTTAAACTTTATAAATCGGTTAAATAGTTAGTGAATGGTAAGGCAGGGGTTCCCGAAATGCAATAGTGATAACTACATATATTAAAAACGGTTCAGCCGTTTCTGAGATTAGCGTGCACACACAGAGACAAACAGACAAAAAAATAAAAAAAAAACATCTTTTGCCTATTACACTGATTAATGCACAGTCGTACCAATGTCTAACGACAACTGGTTTTTTATCTGAACATAATTGATTTAAAACTTACAAAATTTTAGTATAATAAAAAATTAAACTACATTTTGAATTGACTAAAATTTACATATTATACTCAATTTGTAGATACATAGAAAGCTTATAAATTTTCAGAATTTAAATGGCTTAAGACCACCCTGTTTTAACTTTTCATAAAGTTCTTTACTGGAGAAAATAGTAAGAATAAGTTATAAATTATTGTAATATTTTTTTAATAAGAGGCCGGTTGTGGCGCAAAGCCACAAAGTGTGACTGTAAAATCGACTAGTTGTGGGTTCGATATCCACTCGGGGAAATGAAAGATTTACTTACATTTATATTTTCATTTCTTCGCTCTGGTTTCGAGGCAAAGCGCGGCGTTGAGTTCCGCCACTCAGCACGCAATGCCTCCAGAATTTGGTGGAACGTGGGGAACGGAGTGTCTTAACACTAGGTTTCCTATGCCTACCCTGCTGTGTGCGGGATAAAACGTGAAGATGATTTTTTTAATGTAATTAAACAGCATTTGTACAATAATCTCAAAAAAATATTGATTTAATTTATTTTACACGTAGATACTTTAATATTGTAATTTTTTCATATCGTATCTTAATCACTTGCTGATTCTATTGATTTTTGGTATATATTTTTAAACTGCTACGAATAGTTCTCCTTTATCTGGCAAATTAACATAAATTCTTGTGTTGTCCAACAATAATTGATATATATATATAAATTTAATATACTATATTTTAAAGTATAATTGGAACGTGTGATTTAAAATATTCTAATTTATGTGTGTATTACTTAATTATAATATTATATTGTTAAAATTGTACTTATATACAAATGAGCTAAAAATGTTTATTTAATGATTTAAAAATTATAATTTGTAACCTAATATTATTGAGATTTTACGTAATCTAGTAGAATTTTGTATTGCTTTATTGTCTACTAATAAGCTAATTTTCTGCAAAATTTTTATGTTTTTTTAACAAAGTGCGCCTTCGACTTCCTCCACTCAACACGCAATGCCTTCAGATTGCGGAAAATGGGAAACGGAGTGTCTTAAACTCTAGATTCTTTCTGCTAGCCTTCTGTGTGCGATTTTTTTAACTTAATATTGGTGAGATTTTACATAGTCTAGTAGAACCACAAGATTGCTGCCAAGAAAAGATATGCTGCCAAGAAAAGATATACCTAGGGATATCCTTCCTTTATCAGATTCCGACTCGCTGCCGCCGGTGGTCGCTGGTCGTCTAAGCCGGACCGGGGCCCGGAGACCCGTGGGTCTCATCGGGTTCGGCAGACCGCCCTGGCAGTATATGACTCATACTTCCAGTTTCCCTCCTCTGCTGTCTCTGTCTTGAAACAACTTACTTCGGCTTAGGCTTCCCCCAACGCCTCGTCCATAGTCATGGACGGAGAGAGAAACCACGGCCAGAGAGTTTTACCCTGATGCCGTTTACCCTCTCCTCTCTCTAGCGCTGAGCAATGAAGATGAGCGTTTGAATCAGTAAAGGGTCCCCTGAACCTTACTCCTGTCGTGCAAGTCCCAAGCGCAACAGTATCAGTATATTTTATAGTTGTATTTATAATATTTAAGTAATTTCAATTAAATACATTTTACGAACTGCAGTTTTCTTTACATCATCCAATACAGAAGACAACACAACGATTCTTTGGTATGAGGATTATATTAATAAATAAGGTAAATAAAAAATAAAGTTGTTAGGACATTTAGGTATAAATTTAAAAAAATATTTATTACATATGTATGTTCCTAAGTACATTAATATTGTTAATTTATATTGAAATTTATATTACATGCACATATATAATTAGCATAGTCAATTATGTGTTATACAATATACATATTTTTAATATCATATTAATTTAGATTAGTACATCTATTGTCTTCACGAGTGTCGCAACCGTCGTTTCTTATATATAGTGGAAGACACTTGGAAGGCAGCGTTCGAGTCGAACTCTTACCTACTACGGTACAAATAAATATGATGGACATAAAGACTCTTACCAAATATAATATAATAAATTGAAACCTTTATTGGCACGATCTTTTAGAATTCTTTTAGAATTGTTGTTGCAAAGTAGAATAGAGTACTTGTTAAATATTTTGGAGACGTACAGATACTACTTGCACTGATGTTTGTAAATATGATGTGACAGTGAAAGAACTTATGGGGTCCTAGCTTAACTACTAATATTCTACTTATTTATAAAACGTATAATATTTTTTTGAATGTAGCGGGTCTTGTACCCGCGCCTTCTGGAAACCGACCAGGAGGCGCGGGTTTCAGTCCCGCTACGTTCAAAAAAAATTTATACGTTTTCTAAATAAGTATTTTCGTTTCATAAGTGTGGAATAGCACTTTAAAAATGTTAAAAAGTACTAGTACAATTTCATTACACAATTTGAACGTCATAATTATTCAACTCTTGATCATCAAAATATATGACTAAATATGATGATTGATGACTGAATAAAGATGAAATAAAATACAGATTTAATAAGATAACATCTATAGACAAAAATTTATAGTTTTAATTGTATAATAACAATTATAACAAAAAAAAATTAAGTCGATTTATGAGATTTTTTTACAAATGCCCCTTCCAATTAATTAATATCACCTTTATTAAGAATTAACTTGAATTATAGCGTTATTTTGTATAATTTGATTGACGTCTCATTTATTTTATAAGCCTTTATATGTAGTTTATACGTGTTAAATGTTACTGTGATATTTAAAAAGTTATGCTAATGCCTACGTCGAGTTAGACAGTATCCTGTAATTTAATTTGAATTATATATCCAACCGGTTATAGTAAAATAAATAATCATTATATCTTATCTTCTATAATGTGTGACTTTTAAGTTACATCCAATTTCCATTGATTTTCTATAAATTTGTGTTTTTTTTTTATCTATTTACATATATTAGTTTGCTTAATTTCAATAATTCTATCGAATTGACAGCCTGCTGTTGCCGATATGGCACTTCTTATTTTTATGTACGACTTGGTTTGCCAACTGTACTCTAATACAGAGTACTGTACTCTACATCATGTGCGAAGCGTACTTTATTATATATAACACCTAATATAAAATACGGTAAAGTATTTCTGCTTTACAGTTGGGAAAAAAGAAACAGATTTTCATTAAAGTTGATTAAGAATGAGTTCTTGATTATATATAAGACTAGTGTATTATTTCCACCCTTAGGGGGGAATTCTAAAAAAATAGAATTTTAACATTATTTTTAAATTTTTATACAAATCGGTGGCGATTTAAAGATTTTTCCATATAAACTTTCAACCCCTATTTCATCCCTTTAGGGTTAAAATTTTTTAAAATGCCTTCTTAGTGGATGTCCAGATTATGAAAATAAAAATTTGCCAAAATTTTACGTTTCTACCATTAGCGGTTACGGCTGTGCGTGCGTCTTACCTCAGTCAGTCAGGTATATAAGCTTAGCGTTAAAATGGTTGCACTTATCTTCAGGGGCGAGCTACACTCGCCCCTCCCAGCCAGGTGACGCTGTCAAGACCATTCCAGGTCAACAGCATTTAAGTCCATTCGAAAAAAAAAAAAAAAAATGTTTGGACTCATACGATTATTGTAAGCACAACGAAAAATTGTTATTTACTGCAAAAAGAGCAAAAATTCTAATATAATAAATATTAAAATGAAAATATAAATAAAGTAAAACTTAAAATTATATTAGAAAAGTGAAAGAGTCCGTCTTGACGCAGCAACCCAATGTCTGATTTTAAACACGTCGGGTGGGGGTTCGCTTCCCACTTGAGGATGTATGTTTTTTTTTATATCCTCGCTCTAGTAACAAGACAAAACGCGGCGTTGAGTTGACGAAACATTTCGAAAATAGGGTGGAAAATGGAGGACGGTATGTCTTAGCACTAGGTTCCTCCTGCTTTCCTAGCGTGAAAATAATTTAACATGTTGTTTAAAATTATTTAATTTTATTATTTATTATTTGTATTTTTATTAGATGTTCTATGATATTTAATTTTAAAAAACACAATATCCTTGCTTAATATATAATAAATGGAGCTTTGATGAGAAAATGCGATTTTTGTATCAAATGACAGGTAAAAAAAGTCTTAAATACCTAATATATGTTTATTTTATTTAGAATATAATTAAAATAAATATACATTTGTATTTAAAAATTGCTAAAACAAGCCAGTGACAATTTAGCATAAACTATATTAATTAGTTTATTAACATTAAAAAGGTTATTTTTATACAAAACCAAATCTAGATTCTAAATTTGACTTTGTATAAAAATAACTTATTAATTGGATATCCGTAAACGACCAGGTATTACATAATCTAGATATAGAATATAAAACTTTTTAATTACTAATTGATTTACAGATGAGGCAGGGGCACAAAGTGTGTCTGTAAATCGACTGGTTGTGGGCTGGATCCCCACTCGAGGAGATGAAATATTTATTTACATTTATATTTTCATTTCTTCGCTCTGGTGTCGAGGGGATAGCGTGGCGTTGAGTACCGCCTCTCAACACACAATGCCTCCAGAAATTGGCGGAAAGAGGGGAATGGAGTGTCTTAACACTAGGTTCCCTCTGCCTACCCTGCTGTGTGCGGGATTCAGCGTGAAGATGAAAAAAAAAGATTTACAGATAACCTACAGACGAAACCGCTCTTCCTCATCCGGTGTTGCTGTAAAGGCCAACAGGGCTAACAGCATTAACCTCATCTTCGAAAAAAAAAGAGTGATGGCAAGCATTAACATTAGATATAACTTTATTTTTCTTTGAACCAAAAAAAATATGAATCAAACACTAAATACAGGGAATAATACAGGGGAAGTTTACCATAACACATTAGTGGAAACTGCAAGTTGATCGATTAAGCCGACAAAAACGTACAGAAAATAAATTTTAAAAATCATTATTTTACTTTTTATTATTTAAATTTGTTATTTATATATATTTATTATTTATATATATATATATTTATTTTTTTATTGACAAATGCCCTAATAATATTTTTTCTCATATATCTTAGATGTAGGTACAGATAGCGATTATTTACATTATTTTACATGTATGTACTAACTACTTCTTTTCTCTGTATAGAAATCAAAGCTCACAGAAAGCAAAAGGCGCAGAGGCACAACATGCGGCTGTGGTCGCGGTTATGGGTGTGATTCCCACTCGAGGAAATAAAGTGTTTAATATTTTCACATTTTCTATTTTCGTTCTGGTAACTGGTTGAGTTCCGCCACTCAACATGCAATGCTTTCAAAATTCTGTAGAAAATGGGGAACAGAAATTTTTTTATTTGAACGGAGTGTCTTAACACTAGCTTTCCGGGTTCCCTCTGTCTGATAAAAAAAACGAAAAAAGAAAAAATCAAGCAAGAAAATCAAACTAACATCACTTAGAGCAGCCAGCCTGACACAGTTTAGAGGTATTACTCGAACACACGTATACACATACACATAATTACTTCATTATAATTAGCCAGTGGGTGTACCACACGCCGGCACGCGTGGGAACGGAACGAATGACAATTCTCACCACGATCGGATACGTAAACACACTTATCGGATAAGAATAAGAATTTTTTTCTCAGTAATATGCATTATGCATATAGTATAATTAAAACAATAGCTTCTAATGCATTTATAGGTATATCTTTGACGGTAAACATTAGAACATGTCAATATATATATTTTTTATTTTTTCATTTCTTCGCTCTGGTAACGAGGCAAAGCGCGGCGTTGAGTTCCGCCACTCAACATGTATTGCTTCCTCAATTTAGCAGAAAATGGGCAACGGAAGTGTCTTAATGGGGACGGCGTGTCTTAACACCAGGTTGCCAGGTTCCTTCTGTCTACCCTTCCATCTGCGGGATACAGCGTAAAGCTAAGAAAATGTATCGATAAGAATAAGATATTTTTTCTTGGCAATATGCATTATGCATATAGTATAATTAAAACAATAGCTTCTAATACATTTATAGGTATATCTTTGACGGTAAACATTGGAACATGTCAATACTATTATGGCTTTATTTTTTAATTTGATTATTTTTTTTTATATTTTCACTTCTTCGCCCTGGTAACGAGGCAAAGTGCGGCGTTAAATTCCGCCACTCAACATGTATTGCTCTCTGAATTTAACACAAAATGGGCAACGAAAGTGTAATGGGGACGGACTGTCTTAACAGCAGGTTGCCAGGTTCCTTCTGCCTACTTTTCTTTCTATCTGCAGGATACAGCGTGAAGCTAAGACAACGTATCGATAAGAATAAGATTTTTTCTCAGTAATATGCATTATGCATATAGTATAATTAAAACAATAGCTTCTAATGCATTTATAGGTATATCTTTGACGGTAAACATTGGAACGTGTCAATATTATTATGGCCTTATTTTTTAATTTGATTATTTTTTTTATATTTTCATTTCTTCGCTCTGGTAACGAGGCAAAGCGCGGCGTTGAGTTCCGCCACTCAACACGTATTGCTTCCTGAATTTAGCACAAAATGGGCAATGGAAGTTTAATGGAGACGGACTGTCTTAACACAAGGTTGCCAGGTTCCTTCTGCCTACCCTTCTATCTGCAGGATACAGCGTAAAGCTAAGAAAACGTATCGATAAGAATAAGATTTTTTTTCAGTAATATGCATTATGCATATAGTATAATTAAAACAATAGCTTCTAATGCATTTATAGGTATACCTTTGACGGTAAACATTGGAACGTGTCAATATTATTATGGCCTTATTTTTTAATTAATTTTTTTATATTTTCATTTCTTCGCTCTGGTAACGAGGCGAAACGCGGTGTTGACTTCCGCTACTCAACACGCATTTTTTTAGAATTCTGCAGAAAATGGGGAATGGAAGTGTCGTAATCGGAACGGCGTGTCTTAACACCAGGTTGCCAGGTTCCTTCTGCCTACCCTTTTTTCTATCTGCGGGACACAGCGTGAAGCTAAGACAACGTATCGATAAGAATAAGATTTTTTTCTTGTTAATATGCATTATTCATAATTAAAACAATAGCCTCTAATGCACATATAATATATAAGTATATCTTGTCAATGATCAATATTAATATGGCCTTATTTTTTAATTTGAATTTAAAATGGTCACCCATATAAGGAAATGATTGATTGATTCAGATAATCCCGTTTATAGAACATTTTTAATGATTAGATGAGATGATAGGAGTTTAAAGGGTTTTATTGTATTTAATTTAATCCTTTGATCTTTTTTAGGGTTTCGTACCTTATAAGGAAAAAAGGAACTCTTTTAAGATCACTTTGTTGTCCGTCTGTCTTTATGTCTGTCAAAAACCTTTATCTCAGGAATGCTTATGCTGCTTATGGAGATATCGAGTTGAAATTCAAATTACATACTCAGATCTACAACTCCATGATTTCTAATTCATTCATTATTTGAAAAAAATATTTCTAAATTTGCTTAAACAGAAGGAATTATAGCAAAAAATTATAGCTAGTTATAGCAAAAAATACGTATTTCAACGCTGTAAAACGAATCTAAATTAATAGGATATTTCCGGTTTACCTATAATTATGAAATCCTTTAAAGGGAGGCAAAATTTGTTATTAAAGCCGCTTGTTCAAATGAGGTATAAGATGAAAGTGCTCTCTCTGGCTAAGCTTAGTTTGAATTTCAGAAAAAGCTCGAGATCTCCAATTTTTGTACGGAACACTCGGTGGGCTAGGCCGTCTCGCACTTGTCTGGTTTTTTTTAATACTTAAATTTAAAGAAAGTCGTGACTCTTCAAAATTCAACACCTTTAAAAATACTTATATATTATTATCTTATCAGCTTCACGCTGTATCCCGCACACAGCAGGGTAGGCAGAGGGAATCTAGTGTTAAGACACTCCGGTCCCCACTTTCTGCTGAATTCTGGAGGCATTGCGTGATGAGTGGCAGAACTCAACGCCGCGCTTAACCTCGACACCAGAGCGAAGAAATGGAAATATAAATTTAAGTAAATATTTCCTCTCCTCGAGTGGGGATCGAACCCACAACCAGTCGGTTTTACAGTCACACCTCATGCCGCTGCGCCACGACTGGCCTTTAAAAATACTGAATACTGAAAACTGTAGGGTGTTGTGGTACAGCGTCATCTACAGCCGTCGCGTTTAAAGTCGGACGATGTGCCACTGTGCCGCTTTACAAATAACTCAAAAACTTACTCAAGGTTTAAAACGGTTTTCTGGGAACTATTATCTACTATGACATTAAGAGTTATTCATCTCGTTCTGAAAAACACCGAGGCTCATGTCCCCCAGTCCTATATACCCTTCAAAATATGTATCTAATAAAAGTGAAAGTAAAAGTAAAAAAAAATACATGAAATAAAATAAAAAACATATTTCATACAACAGTTGTGTACGTTTTATTACATTATCATTATATTGCTGGGCTGAGTGTACTTTTACAACTTTTTTTTTATTTTATTATTTTCCAAGCGCGAGCATCGTCACTTAAGCTCGCATCCCACAGTGACATGTGTTGTCGATTTATTATTTAATTATGTAAAGAAGCATTTATGTCTTTTGAAATCTTCTCACACCTCCGAACTTTCCTTTTTTGTATTCAACGGCAATACCGTATGTGTGTTTTTTTTATTTTATCCCACATAACAAGGTAAGTTGTCTTAATTTAATGTCAAGACATTCCGTTGTTTTCAACTCGAAGTCCAGATATTGCGTGATGATTTTGTAAACACGAAAAAAAGAGCTACATTTACAATATTAAAACTAAACTAAACTAAACTAGCTTCACGCTTTATCCCTAGCGGGGTAGTCAGAGAACGGAGCGCCAAACGCTATGGTCTCCACATTATCTAATCTTTCGTCTCGTCCACTGTCATCAACCTCTTCATACATGCCCTCCTGGGGTCCTGCTTTTTACGTGACCTTCCTTCAGTATCTTCGACACTGTGTTTTCGTCAACCGAGGTCTCTCCCTATTTCTCTTACCACTCACTTTTCCATCATAAATCTTTTTTGGCATTCTTTCATCACTCATTCGTTCGACGTGCCCAAACCAGGTGAGCACGTTCTTCTTCAATCTCATCGTGACATCCTCGTTAGTACCTGCCATTCTGTGTACCTCTTCATTGCGGATTCGATCAACAAAGCTGACTCCGCATATCCAACGAAGAGATCGTATCTCCACAGCATTCATCTTTCTTTCATTCTTCTTCTGTAATAGCCACGTTTCGCTGCCGTATAACAGTGTCGGTACCAAAACTGCATTGTGTACTTCCAAACGCGCAGCTGTGCTGACATTTCGCTGTCTCATCAATACAGCTAAGGCTCCGCAGCAATACGCCTCTCCACATCCATCTCGTATCTTCCATCTCTACTGAACATATTTTCCAAGTATACCACTTCACTTGTTCTAATTTCTTACCATTTACGCTGATCTTGCATTCCGTCCTTTCTTCATCTCTTTCAAATATTTACAATATTTTTCCTCTTAAATTAAATGTTTTTAAGGTAACATCATATTTGATACTTATTTAGTATCACAATTTTTATACGTTTTCTAAATAAATATTTTTCTTTCCTAAGTGTGGAATAACACTTTATAGGGGAGAGGGGGGCACATTCGAACGATTTTTAAACTTTGTGTCATATCTAAAAATTCTACAGTTTTTAACTTCTTTTCTATTTCACAATGCTTAGTCCAACTATTGTGCCACAAAATCGTAGCTTCATAAGTAGAAAAATATATAAGTTAAAGTTGCAATATCAACTTTAGTAGAAGTAGTCAAATGTTCAAAGCTGCCCCCCTTCTGGGGTAGCTTTGAACATATATGGGGCAGTTTTGAGCTATCATCGAATTCAATGAAATTAAAAGGCTTTTAAGTAATTTTATAACTTAACATTAGAAACGATGGGGATCAAATATCAGTACCACGTTACCTAATATAATTATATATATAAGTTTAATATACAGACTTTAAAAAACTTAAAAAAATAAAAAAGTAGCTTTGGCTTCGTAGAAGTAATTAACATTATGGGATCAATCATAAAATAAATCTAATATTATGAAAATAAAACAAAATATTTTTTAAATAAACAGCTTACTACCCTAATCTGAACTTAGAAAAATTAAATTTAAAGGAAAACATGGATGTAGTACGTGACGTAACCAGCAACTGAAATTGGGGGAAGTAGTCTACGTAAGAAATAAAAATGAGTTTCACGTTTTATCCCGCACACAGCACGGTAGGCAGAGGGAACCTAGTGTTAAGACACTCCGTTTTCCACTTTCTGCCGAATTCTGGAGGCATTGCGTGTTGACTGGCAGAACTCAACGCCACGCTTAACCTCGACCCCTTTATTTTGTTCAAAGCTGCCTTAGTGGTATTTGAAAATTTCCAAACGTTTTTTTTTCAAGTAAAAGTTTAAAAATTGTAGTAATCTCTAGTTTATTGCATGATATATGAAACATTCTAACTAAAAGAGGAAAAAATAAAACCATATACCTTGAATTGGATCCCTGCGATCCTTACGCGTTTATTTAAAAATGCGTAAAATTTTACTCAAAATCAAACACTCCTCGTAACTCAACAACTGGCTTTCATATATCAGCGGCGAGAAGTGACACGTGTGCAGGTTAGTGCTGCCACTACTCAAAAAAAATCTACCAAAATTTCTTTTTAAAATAGCTCTGTTAACACATATTTTCAAAGGTGCCCCTGTTCTAAGCTACCCCCCTCTCCCCTAATGTTAAAAATATAATATTAGATTTTAAATGTTTGTTACTAATATATTTATTTTTTAAAGAATTAAATAATTAATTCAAAATTAGTAGATAAGCCACATATCTAAGAATATCGAATGGTGATGATATAAGTTGTAACATAAATTTTAGAATAATCTCGTAATCGACACGGTTCAAGGAAAACAACATAAATTTTTGATTTGGTGTTGCCACATTTAATCACAAATAGATTAACTGATGTCTACATAAATAAAATCTATCTATAGTTTATGAGACTTTAAAATGTTGTACCAGAACATTATTTATTTTGCGAATTTTAATACACCTATACGGAATAAATTGAATATAAATAGATATTTAAATTATTATTAGGTACAGTTTTTTTTATTTCACACTTTATCCCGCATATCAGTGTGTGTAGATAAAACTTAGTGTCAAAACACTTCATTCTCCACTTTCTGCCCGTAATCGAGACATTAGGTGTCGCAGTGGTGGATAAATATACATTTTTTGCCAATGTTTCATTTAAATAAAAAATATTTTAATTTCTTTTTATTTGGGCGTATTTTGAAGTAAATTAAACCATCAGACAATCGTCGTACCGTCGCAAAAGCCGTCATATCACCTAAAATATTTCTTATAGCACTGAATAATAATTTTAAAATTTTAATAATTTATGGAGTAATCTAATTATTTTATATTTATTATTTAAACACTTGAAAGAAAAAAAGCCTCGATGGAAAAATAATCATAATAAAATAATAAATATGTTTCAAAAAGTTACACCATTGTAAAGTTAATCTTTTTTATTTTTCTTTAAATATTTTCTTTCGCTTTTTTTTTCTTTCTTTTAAGAAAATTACTCTCAGAGTTCTTACATAGAATCGAAGATAGAGAATACCGAGACTGACTCTAGACATTTCGGTCTCCACTTTTCGCCCAATTTCGAGATAGTGGCGGACCTTATCGGATCGATTTACGAACAAATATAAGTTGATTTAAAAAATAAAAATCAAGATTTATATATGCTCCATATTAATGCGTATTATTGATTTAATAGTTCATAAGTGTCGTTGTTGATTAGAAGTTAAGATATAAACTATTGAATAAATTTCATATATTGTCGTAATCGGGCTATATTATTAAAAAGTTATTCAAAGTGAATATTAATATTTGAATAATAATTTTTACTGATCTGATCTAGAACGAGTTAGTGTTTTAATATATCTATTATAACATGAAATCTATGTTTATTTTAAATACTAGACGGGTTAAATGGCCGATATTTGACATGATTATAAGTCGATTATCACCAAGTAGGTAATACATATATATATTTTAAAATACAGGTACTATACGGTAATAGGTAGGTACTATTAAGTCAATAATTACCATAAAGGCCAGTTGCGGCGCAGCGGCACGAAGTTTGACTGTAAAACCGACTGGTCGTGGGTTCGATCCCTACTCGAAGAGATGAAATATTTACTTAAATTTATATTTCCATTTCTGCGCTCTGGTGTCGAGCTTAAGCTCAGTGTTGAGTTTTGCCACTCAATACGCAATGCCTCCAGAATTCGGCAGAAAGTGGGCAACGGAGAGTGTATCCCGCACACAGCAGGGTAGGCAGAGGGAACCTAGTGTTAAGACACTCCGTTCCCCACTTTCTGCCGAATTCTGAAGGCATTGCGTGTTGAGTAACTGATTTTTTTTATTTTTTAAAATACATGTATGAGAAAAACGTAAAAATTAAGTGTCTGCAATAAGTTTTATTTTTACAGAAAGACTAAATGTGTATTTAATAACCGTAAATCGCATTCGAAACTCCAAACCAGAATGCCCAAAATTATGGATACGACATATGAATGAGCCAACGAAGTAATATTTCTTCTCCAATTTTAAGTTATCTTCACCAGCCGTAATAAGCGTTTAAAATTTAATGGAGTATAAAAAGAATTTAAACTTTAATAAGCTATAAATCAATCGTAATAAGCCGGGTCCGCACTACATTGTGCTGTTCATCAAACATGACATGATAAAAAAGCTTACTTATTAACGTTATCATAATTTAGTTAAATTTGACCTACTGATGCTTAACAGGATTAATATCGCAAATTGGATTTTTTTTTCGAATGGACTTTATTGCTGTTGACCGGGACTGGTCTTGACAGTGTCACCGGGCGGGGCAGCGAGAGTAGCTCGCCCCTGAAGAAAAACTACCAGATTCGATGAACGCTCGTCAACAAATTGGATTTTTTTCCACGAATTTCGTTTCTTATTCTTAAGGTTCCCTCTGCCTAGGGTAGGCTGAAAAAAGAATTATTTAAGAAGATTTTTATATCAAAATATATATCAAAATAAATCAAATTAAATCAAATACATGTATGTATTCAAATGTTAAACTTTGCTTTAGCTCCGCCCTCTAACTGCTCAGGTGGTTTGGACACTTTGAGTGAGTTGTAAGGAGGCGGGAAGGAGGTGAGATCTCAACAAACTGTGGAGGAAAGTCACGAGAAAAGGCAAAAGTGTTCTCTTCGTGAAAGCATATATGAAGTGTTTTTGATGAAAGCGGACGAGGCTGAAACGGAACGTTCTTTTTGGCTAATCCGCAAGAAGTAAAGCATGAAGCTAAAAAAATATCTCTTCTGTAAATATTTCAGTATTTTTCTTAGCTTCTCGCTGTATTCCGCATGCTGTAAAGTAAGCAAAGGGCACTTAGTGTTAAGACACTATGCACCCCACTTTCCGCCGAATTCTTAAGACATTGCGGTGTGAGGGGCGAAACTCAACGCTCCGTTTTGCTTCGACACCAGAGCGAAGAAATTGAAAATATCAAATATTCCTCCAGTGGGGTTCCCCACAACCTATCACGTTTACAGTCACATACTTGTGCCCCTGCACCACAGGTGAAGCATTTAATATAGGCCTACATACATGTATACTATGTAAATACAAAAATACATAAAATCAGCTTCACGCTGTATCCCGCACACAGCAGGGTAGACAGAGCTAGTGTTAAGACACTCCGTTCCCCAGTTTCTGCGGAATTGTGGAGGCATTGCGTGTTGAGTGGCAGAAATCAACGCCGCGCTTTGCCACGATATCAGAGCGAAGAAATGGAAATATAAATTTAAGTAAATATTTCATCTCCTCAAGTGAGGATCGAACCCGCAACCAGTCGGTTTACAGTCACACTTTGCGCCGCTGCGCCACGACAGGCCTCATATTATGTATATGAGGCCTTATAAATATAATATAAAAAAATGATCTTGTAGATCTCTATTCTCGCTAATCGTTCACACGGTAAGTGGCGATGTGGTGTAAAAAATATCATATACAATAGAATCTATAGATATAAAAAAATAATGTATCGATTGTCGACAGCCAGTAAAAACAGTATCATGGATGATAGTGAGTGTAGAACTAGTTTGCGGCAGCGTGGCGCCCGCGCTTAATTGATGGTCATTCTTCTTTGATGAAAGCGATAGCAGAAAAATATTTTGAAACTTTCTTTTTTAAATTAAATAAATAAATTAGCTTCACGCTGTATCTCGCATACAGCAGGGTAGGGAGACGGAACCTAGCGTAAAACACTCCGTTCCCTACTTTTTTGTAAGAAAAAAAACTATTATTTACATTTTAAATAATTAACTTATACCACTTTAAACATTTAAAAGGATTACAAAATTGATTTTCCTTGTATGCCAGGATTAAAAAACATGAGTATTCAAGAAAAAACTTATTAAAATAACTTTTGTTAGCCGCATGAAATATGAAATAAAAAACTTTAAGTATTTTAAATCAAGCTACTGTTGTACATATATTGATTTATAATAACATAATATTATGTATAAAATATTGCGGCACGTGTCAAAATATTGCTTATTTCCTCTTAAAGTTTTTGTTTCTTTTTTCCTTAATCTTATAATATGATATATATTATAAGATTAAGGAATGTCAGATTCTTATTGGAAAAAAACATAATTTCTCAATATTAATCAATTTTTATTTATTTCTTTAAAAATATAACTCCAATATAACTTTTCAATCCATTCAACCCATCAAATCCAAAGTAAAAACAAAACAAAATTATATACACTTTTTTACTGTTTATATTTAAGAAATAAATACAGATACACTACATATATTTAAACCAATTTTTTTTTCTTTGATATGGTCATAAACCAAAAAGTACCGATAGCAAAGACATCCCATCAACAGCTATCTAAAAACGGAAAAAACGTAACAACACAAACATTCGATAAAAAAAAAATCTAATAGGACTATTGTTTTAAAATTATATTTAAAAAAAAACTTGTTATCAATTTTTAATGTTATCCCTACACAGTTATCTGTCAAAATTCGCTCCGGCCGGAAACTCGGCCGTGGGAACGGGAGACGATCGGTTTTCTCAATAAAATCGCGAACTGCTGTATTAAATAGATAGTTAGTTATAATACTTTTTATATTTATAGTTTCACGAATCGTTAAATGTTCCGTTGTTTTAGACTCGTTTCCGTTTTATTGAGCTATACGTGTTTGTCTTCGGGGTTTTTTTTTCATTTTTTGCTTTAAGTTAATGTCTTTATTTGGTTAAAAGTTAAATTATGTCTTAATGCTTTTGGCTTTAAGCGGGGTGGTTGTGAGTTCGATGCTCATTTGAGGAAATGTTATGGTCTCACAAAGCACAGTGTTGAGTTCCGCCGTTTAGCATGATTTTAACTATTGGGCAAAAAGTGTCTATGCAAATGCAAACTCTTCTATGTGGATGTTACAGGGTAAGGAAATGAAAATATTAAATTTGTCATTCCCCCGAGTGGGAATCAAACCCACGATTATCGCGTTTCATGTGTGGCACGGCACGGCATTATATTACCTAAAAATACACGTGTTAACAGATTTAAAATTATTTATATAATTAATAAAGCTTTTAAGAAACTGGTTACTAAATAAGTACGTCGTATTTTTTTTTTAAACCTGTCCCTTTATAAGATTTATTGAGTATTTTATGTTGGTTAATATAAACGGACTGATAAGATCGCTATAGTGTGTATATACTTCTTGAATACATCAAATTAGAACACAATATATCCGAATTGGTTGAAAATAAATATTTAAAAACATGAACACTCAATATTAATTAAAGGTAAACTAAGTTTAAATATTTAATTGTTTTTTTTCTTCAGCTTCAAGCTTTATCCTGCATATAGCAGAGCGTGTAGAGGGAACCTAGTGTTAAGTTTGTACGTTTACCACTTTCCGCCAAATTTACGAAGCATAGCGTGTTGAATGGCGAAACTCAACGCCTAGCTTTGCCCTGGTACCAGAGCAAAGCAAATGAAAATATGAATTAATAATAATTCGAGAAAGAATCGAACCCAAAGCCGTCGCGTTTACAGTCACACGCTTATGCCACTGCACCACAACAGCCTCTAAAATTATTTCAAATAAATTATAGTGACAACAACATTTTGTTTTGTCATGGTCAAACATAGTTGCGACGAATTATAAAAAAATCAAGCGTATTCATTAGGCAATAAAACAACGCCTACACTATATGAAAATAAAATAAAATTATAATTTTCAATATTAAAGAGATATCTAAAAATAGTAGGTAATTTATATATAATTTATGTAAATTTATTGTAATTGGACGTGAACAAAAATCTAATAAAATAAGTAATTAAAAAAATCAGCTTCACGTTCTATCCCGCACACAGCAGGGTAGGCAGAGGAAACGGCGTGCTAAGACAAGCATCAAGTGGGCAATCCGTTGCCCATTTTATGCCGAATTCTGGCGGCATTGGATGTTGAGTGGCGGAACTCAACGCCGCGGTTTGCCTCGACACTAGAGCGAAAACAATGAAAATATAAATGTAAGTAAATATTTTATTTCCCCGAGTGGGGATCGAACCCACAACCAGTCTATTTTACAGTCACACTTTGTGCCCCTGCGCCACGACTGGCCTCGTATACCTAAGTAATTAACATGTCGTAAATCCAAATTTTAACATGTTCTAGAATCTCTACAAAGTGATATATACTATTCTAGTTTGTGATGTTGCATATTCTATTCCATCATTAAGTCCTTGACCTTGACTTCTGCTTGACCTTGAGATGGCAGCACTGCTGGCTGATAAGCCAGGGAATATCCAGCTCCTTTAGTTCGGGAACATTCATTGTGACATAACATGACAGAATAGTTACGTCTTTCAAATAGATATTTAGGTAACAAAGTAAAACCAATAATTTATCGGATAATTTTTATTTTATTTCGCTTTGGCAACAACACAATGAGCGGCGTTGAGTTCCGCCACTGTATGTCGAAGTGAAGAGAAGAAAGAAAAACCGTAATGTAATTAATTATTCATTACTACAGGTAACTAAATTTCAAATTATAGAAAGGAGGTTAGTATAGGCTGTTCATGTAACTATCAGTATAATTTTCTGATGTTCGGCTTTTTAAAAGATCACACTTAGAATAATGAAGAATTATATCTGAAGTGAGAACAAGTATTAACCAGTTTCACAGTGTATTCCGTATATATAGGGAAGGCAGAGGGAACCCAGATTTAAGACACTCCGTTCTCCAGTTAGGTTAACGTTTGATGTTTTCCAAGAGGGTAGTTAGAGTTATGCCTAATATTATTATTTCCTCAATAATAGGCCTAACTCTTGCAAGATTTGGCTTGTATTCTCAAAACATATTTTTTTCTTAATAATAATACAATTATTATACATATAATCGAATATATATTTTTTAATGACTTAATAATTTTTCTTAGAACACAAATTATAGTCTAATTATGACTAATTTATGAATATTCACAATGTTAAGAAACATTGTTAATAATGATTAAAATAATTGAGAAATTCTTTGTTATCTTCAGAGAATTTATTTTGTTTACTGGTAGGTTTTCCCACCACAAATACGGTAGCTGCATTAAAAATAGTAGAGTAGAATTTCTGATTGAAATTTTTATTAAAAATTATTTACGTCGAGTACAGCAATTAAAAATGCATGTTTTCTAATGCAAATACATTTTTATATTTTAAAATAATATTATTTTTATCAGCTTCACGCTGTATCCCGCACACAGCAGGGGGAACCTAGTGTAAGACACTCCGTTCCCCACTTTCTGCCGAATTCTGGAGGCATGGCGTGTTAAGTGGCAGAACTCAACGCCGCGCTTTGCCTCGACGCCAGAGTAAGAGAGAGAGAGTGGGGATCGAACCCATAACCAGTCGGTTTTACAGTCACACTTTTTGTCACTGCGCCACGACTGGCCTCAAAATAATAAGTAATTTTATTATTATTTGGCGGCGTATAATATTATAAGCGAAATCAGTATTAGATTTGAATAAAATATACTGCAAGAGTTAAAAGCGCATAAACAAAGTGTTAGTCGTATAAATAAAATGATAGTGTATTCACGCTTCCGTTTTCTACTTCCCGCCAAATTCTAGACACATTGAGGCGGAACTCAACGCTGCGTTTGGGCTCGCTACCACAGTAGCTAGGATATGAAATATTTAACATTTTAATTTCCTGGAGTGAGAATTGAATCTACAACCTATCGTATACACCTAGTAGCACGCTTATGCCCCTGCGCCACGACTGGCCTCTTAAAACCTTTTTAAATTTAAAATAAATTTATATTCAGATAAGTCCATATATGCTACAAATTAAGATCGGACATTACACAGTCAGCATACAGCTATTCCTTTGTATTTTACCATACATAGCTAAATATTTCATGTTTTATCTCAACATATTTGGGATACCTAACCGTCTCTAAGTAGCTTTGAGTCCGCTCTAAAGTACCTAACGAATTGGTTGGTATAACCTGACCGAATTGGAAATGGCCTGTTGTTTATGAATTTATTGAAAAACAGAACACTTCTCGATTCGGCCGCGTAACCGAGTAGGCAGTGGGGGGCGGACATGCAAATGGCAGGACTATACTTGGCCGTTCGCGACCGTGGGAAAACTATCGCCTGTGGCGAGTGATGCGCAGGGGTGGACTTGGTTCTTAAAGTTTTTTTTTAGTTTTTATTGTTTATTTTCTATCTATATTTATGATCGTGAAGATTTAAGCGCCATTTGTAAAATAATGTGTAGGTTTTGTTATTTTAATGTAAAACTATAAAGTTATAAATTGTAATTGATTTCACATTAAAGTCATCTCAAATTATTTATATGATGTTTGGTAAATTATATTTCTATTTATTTTCAGTGTGATTTGTAAAACCAGATGAATTGCATATAAAGTTATAAGATATTTCGTCGCTAATAAATGAAATAATATGTTTTTAAGCTAATTGCCAAGTTAAATTGCAGTATAAACAAAATAAAACACTGACATAGGTACTATTTTAGTCTCTTCAACTATTGTTTCCAGATCTTTGGTCAACCAGGTAAACTGGTCAACCATTGAACCTCATCTAGTTAATATATTTAAACTAAAATTATCTTTAAAATATATTATAGACTATAAACTTTTCATCCAAATCAGTTCACTGACAACACAATATCTAATATTACATCAAAACATTAAATCATTATTATTCAATTTAATTATTAATTATAGCATAATACCAAAATGTATCCCACAGTCCGTCCCCAGCAGCTCGTGCAACCGCGGGCGCGTGACGACGGCGGCGCGCGCCTCGGTCACGACGCCGACGCTGAGCACTGACGCGCTTTACGCAACCGATACCGCGACTTTTACATACTTAGAGGTAGAGGTATGTTTGTATGGGTATATATATACTAAAATAATTATTTAGAAGACGTATAAAAATTTGAACGTAGCGGGACTTGAACCCGCGCCTCCTGGAAACCGATCATGCGCTCTGACTACTACTGACTACTCTACTCTACTCTGACTGACTACTTTTGAGAACGTATGGCTTAGTGGTTGGAGCCCCTGATCGGTTTCCAGGAGGCGCGGGTTCGAATCCCGCTACGTTCAATTTTTTTATACGTTTTCCAAAAAAGGAATTTTATTTCCTAAGTGTGGAATATCACTTTAAAAAAATAAAAATATATAGATACTAATTTATCTTTGTTATTAGTAATTTGGATATCAGTTTTTTTTAAGCTTAGGTAGATGGAGCTTAGTGTTAAGACACATTGCTCTCCACTTTCCGCCAAATTCGAGGTATTCGAGAGAAAATAAAATGTTAATAAATAACATTTTAATCCCCTAGTGGGAATCGAACCTGTGTGTTACAGTTATACGCTTGTCCACAGCGCACATGCTGCGCCTCTATATTATATATACATTAAGATATTGTATATCTTAATAAGTCTATATAAAACACGATCGTGGAATAGCGTCTTCATTTGCGATGATTCGATCTCGAATAATTCTGGATTTTCTTTATTCTTGACTACTTTTTTTCTTTCTCTCTCTCTCTCTCTCTATCTCTAGCAAAACAAAGCGCAGCGTTGAGTTCTGCATATAGAACCTATTTTAGAGACACTAGGTTCTCAATTTCTCAAAGATTAATTTAAATGTGTTCTAAATTAATGTATGTATTTATATAGGTTTACTTTGATATTTAATTAAAACTTGTTAGTATTTATGTTTTGTCACAGAACGATACAACTATTGAACAATAAATAGTATTTTTGTTTTTGTTTTTTACAAATTTGAGACATGTAAAAATTAAAAAAAAATCTGCAGAGCACTCCAATCTCTACATCACATCTATTTTATGGAGTTTGAAGTAACAACATAACAATATACTACACCAAGCAACATCATTCTTTCACAATTCTCATACATTAAAATCAAATCAAATCAGCTTCACGTTGTATCCCGCGCACAACAGGGTAAGTAGAGGGAACCTAGTGTTAAGACAGTCCATTGCCAATTTTCCGCCGAGTTTTGGAGGCATTGCGGGTTGAGTGACGGAACTCAACGCCGCGCATTGCCTCGACACCAGAGCGAATAAATGAAAATATAAATGTAAATAAATACCTCATTTCCTTGAGTGGGGATCGAACCCACAACCAATCGATTTTACAGTCACACTTTGTGCCCCTGTGCCACGACTGGCTTCAATACTACATCATACATTATATGAACTAAATGCGCCACTTTTTGCTTTTAAAAGCATTTACGCTGTCTGCCACACTTCACTCCATCAAAATACATTAATAATTACATGTTCCATACAAAAAATATAGTAAAAAAATATGGACGTGACCAAACAGATTCCAAGAAGAGATTGATTAAAATTTATACATGTTTATTTCCTACGGAAGCTTGAGAGCGTCATGTAGTCCGCTTCTGATTGGCAAAAAATTTTAATATTATGACATCTTTTCAAATAATGTTGCTATATTGAAAAAGAAAAATATAATGTTCGAATATTTTTTTGTTTCTATATCTTCTTTAGAATATATAGCAGAGTAGGCAGTGGAAACGTAGTGTTAAGACACTCCATACCATATTTTCCGCCTATTTTTTTAAGTTATTGCGTGTTAAGTGGCGAAACTGTACATCGCGTTTTCTCTTGTCATCTCCGAGTGGGAATTATGTGGGAACGAGTGGGAACTCACACACATTTTACTTCTTAAATTCAACGCAAAGTACGCGTTGAATTTAAGGAGCGCGAGCGAGGAATAGTTACATATATATCTAATATTTTTTTGTAATGTTTGCATATTTTGCAGAAATTTAAATATTTTACTATGAAATAAATAAAAACGAAAAATCTTAAGTTTAGCAGAAGTCATAACATCAAGACCGATTCTTTAATTGTTACAACTGGAAAGTGAACCAGTTACGATCACAGGCTGCTATTAAAATGAATGCCCTAAAATCAGTGCACCTGAATTTGCACTTTATCTACACTAATATAATAAAGTGGAAGAGTTTGTTTGTTTGTTTGTTTGTTTGTTTGTTTGTTTGTTTGTTTGTTTGTTTAAACGCTAAAATCTCTGGATCTACTGGTCCGATTTATTTATTTTTGGTTTTGTATGAATACTACGTTCTTCAGGAGTGCTATAGGCTATATAACATTATGTTTTAAGTCTAAGTTAGCCTTAAATAACGTAATAATAATAATAATAATGAACGCCATCAAATTGCTTTAGGCGCATGCGCTGCAAAAATAGTAAAATATATGTCAGTATATGGTCTGGAAGAAATGTTCTATTTTATTAGTTTTAAAAAAAGTCCGGGATACGGTATATCTATCTCTTTTAAATAAGTCAAAATAAGGCATTTTGAGACAAAAAGAAATTGAAAATTACACGGTATTATTTCAACGTTTTTATTTTATAAAGATATTGATACTTACGGGCGAAAGTTATTCCATCATTTAGAAAATTTTATGAAGATATTATAGAAATAATTATACGCTCCGTTTATGGTCGCAAGTATAGGAGCGGAGGAGGGGATACGAGTCCTGAGGGGGCGCCCTTGCCGCCAATGTCGTCGTTTCGTTCATTTATCTTTTGAAAAATGCGGCATAATAAAGAAATTATAAGTGATATGCGGGCGAAGCCGCGAGTGGGCCGCTACAATAATTAAAATTCTTAATAACGCTATATTCTATTTTTTTTTACAGTTTCAAACTGTCTTCTCCATGGAGCAGGGTTGTCAAACAGAACCTTGTATTAAAACACTCCGTTCTCATTCCCGACTCAACGTCGAGCTTGTTGTCTCGGTGCCAAAGCGAAGAAATTATAAATAATAGTTCATTCCGTTTCTGCAGAAAATAGGGAGCGGAATGTCTTAACACTGGGTTCCCTCTGCCTACTCTGATATACACCGGATACAGCGTGAAACTGAAATAAAAAAATATATAAGTATTAATAATACGTTTATTTTTATGTATTTTTCAGGTGCTTTGGTACAGTTTGTTTAGTATACAACTGTGTTTAGTGTTAAATTCATCACGACGCTTCCGCAAATATCATAACAATGGACTGGACAGAAAGTATCATTACGTATAATAAAGTGGCTCGAATGTTTTTTGGTTACGTAAAAATTGGAAGCCGATTCGAATCAGCTCCAAAGAGAGTACTATGCCTTTTACTTTTTTGTCATTACGTTTTGACACGATCACCATTTTGTTTTGGTTAATATATTGTAAAAAATAAATTTATTATTTAAGCGAGTCTAACGATTCTTTGTGCAATATGATGTGCAAAAAAGGTTTTCTCATTTTTGTAAAATCGATCTTTTTCACGTAAAAATTGCATAGTTTTAGATACAAAAGTAGTTGTTTAGCTAAGATTGTAATTTCAATCCATAGGGTTGTGTTATATTAGTTTTAAAAATCCTCAAACGTAAACTATAACACAATGTACCTGTATGTAAAAAAGCATATATTTGAAATCATTTTTGTGCTTTTATACGATAAAATCAATTTATATTCTTTGAGCCTGTCATGGCGCTTTGGCACAGCGCCACAGCCCTATGAGTTCGATTTCCACTCGGGACAATCAGTTCTGCAAGATAAAGCTTGACTTTATGTTCGGGCACTCCGCCTTGAGTCTTCTAATGTCTAGAAAAATGGGTGGTGCGTGGGGAACAAGGTGTCTTAGCACTAGGTTCCCTCTGCCTATCTTACTATATATGTAATTTAGCAGGATATGTAAATTAAAAGCCTTTTAACAACAAGCCTTTATTCAAAAAGTTACTTACTAAAATGAAAATATGTTAATGTTTTTGGGGTTTCTATTCTCATCTCATCTCATTTATATATAAAGATAAGAATCACCATTGTCATCTCTATCACATTTGATTCGCCTGAACCTTAAGTTCAGGCAAATCAAAGAGGTCCAAATATGATCTGATTATATTCTTTAGTTCAGAAGTCCAGCCAAGCCAAGTCAACTTAGTAAGTCACGTTGTGGCTCCATCTTCGGACACTATCATTTAGCATGAGAGTGAATGCCAAGATAAATCAAATGAGTCACACCTGTCTACCTTTCTTAGTTAAGAAGTCCCTTTGACCATCTTCCGGCTCCAGCTCTAGTCTCTATTTCTCTTCTTTTCATGATATATTTTATTTTGCAAATCAACACTTTTTATTTGGTATTCATATTAGGAGGACTGTATAGAAATTTATAATCTACCATTTTGTTGCGGTGGCTGACTAACACGGCAAGTTAAGCAGAAGCTTGTAAAATTAAATCTGTCGTCAGAAATGTCAATTCGAAATAAAAGAATAAATTAAGCAAGTTCAAAAAATATGTAATTATAAGATTATTTCATATAAAAAACAACATCGTGATTTATGTTCTAAAACAATGTTATTTATATTTATTCTATACAAGAAATTGACGGCAAAAAATATTGCCGCATTGGCGATTGAAGCAAGGATAATGAAATACTAGTATAAGTAAGAATTTCCCTGATATTAACCTCCTGGTTCTAACGAAACGTAAAACAAAAGAACATTCGTATGTATGATTTAGTCATTTTTTTTTAAATATTGATGTGTATGTTTATGAAACAAGCTTGACGGTTTTCTTGTCGCATAGTAAAGTATGCAGAGGGAACCTAGTCCCAAGACGTTCTGCGACGTTTTCCTTTTGATTATGCCAATACTTTGTGAGATATTCACTTCTAAAGTGCTAAAAAATGGAAAAATATTGATAAAAAATGGGAAAATTATAAAAAAAATAAAGTTATAGTATTTTTGCCCCAAAATTTAAACGTCCAAAACGGTACATTCATGGTCCCGCTATTCATAGACTTTTATTGTGCACACTGTGGAAAGACTGGAAGACTTAACTGCCCTGGTACAGTGTAAGAATATCAGTTACTGTTTCAAGCAGGAATGGCGCTTTCCCATAAAAAAAAACATTTTATATTGCAACCACAGAGTCTATGTAAACTCTTTTTTTTAAACTGAATATTTTCTTTACGAGTCTAATTTAAAGAATCCCGCCTTTTTTGAAAACATTTAAAAAAAGTATCTTATCCAGAATATAAAATCTGTCAACTTTAGTTCTTACATTATTATATTTTTAATTTCATCAATGAGTATATCAAATTAAATATATATCATATTTTGCTAATCAATCGCTTCTTGAGAATTTAATAGTACATCTACTATTGTGTTAGTGGTTATTTCTATTAGCCAAACATATATTTTTGTTATGGTATGTTTAATTTAAAATTAAACGTTACGTAAAAAAAACAACAGAAAAACAATGACCTCTAAACAAAACTTGCATTCACTTAATTTTTTTACAATCGATTAAACATAGCATCCATAGATTACAACATTTCTTTTTTATTAATCTCCAAAAGAGTTATAAAGCGTTACAATTAAAGATGTCGGGTCTCGTGATATTTTGTTACACCAAATCGTATACCATAACTAAATTCAAATTGCTATCCGAACTTTTCACTGTAGAAGCTGTAGTTCCCACGGCCGCGCACGCAACGAGACCAAATTGGACTGGCGATGGCGGGCTAATGTCTGGGTGCCCATGGAAGGTAGTAATCAATGCTTTTAAATATTTGATAGATGTTTAAATATCGATATGATGTATGTAGTTGCCACTTACTAGTCTAATATTAACTACTTGGATGTAATTGTGCGTAGGTATAACTGTTAAGTAATTTAGTTTAATAAAGTAGTGTTTAAATGTAGTGGATGATTTAATTTTTAAAGTTTATATGTAATTTTTTTAAATATATATTTTTAAATATATAAAACTCTTCTGTTTCTGAGTAACTGACGGAAACTGAGTGACTGACTGAGTAACTGAAAGCACGGATAAAAGCACTATACATAGAAACAAACTTGGCACCTAGATAGATATGTGTTGGGAATCACTGAAAGAATATTTTTCGGAATAAATAAAAAATGGAATTTTCCATTTCTGTCTTAAAGACGACACAAACAAAAATTGCGGAAGACGACTACCGAATAATAAGAATTATATCTTGATAAAAAAAGTTGTATGATTCTAGCCAACCCATCCTTTTATTAGATAGACTAGATAACTGATAACTATTAGTTTATATTGATGTAAATTTGTTTTACAATCTAAAAAAATGCAACTCCAATTTTAAAATATCTTCTGAATAAAAATCACTTAAGGATTATTTAATAACTCTTGATTGGATCAAATGTACAGAAACAAATGTATCAAAGTCAATCAAAACAAACCAAAATAGTTTTCTTTCTATCGTGCCATTTGCAATAAAAACATCCAGAACGAAAGCAATAATAGTTAAAATTTAAGTGTTTAACTTTTTAAAGTTTTATTTATTGCAGCCATTACTTTGTCGAGTAAATACGGTTATTATACCAATAACAGCTAATTGCTATATTGATACCGTTGTTTGCAGATTTTGTAGATTCAGCTTGTTGGTCGTGCCTCTTAAAGATTAAGAAATGCACGAACAACTCTTCCGTATATCTCCAATAGTAGGTAGTAGTTATTAATAGTTATTATATTAATATGTTATCTGGCTTGAGATCAAACGAAACCAGTAGACTTTTAATAGTGGCTAGACAACATAAATAAATTAAATTTAATACAAATGTATAAATAAATTAACACATCTAATACAAAAGAAATATTGATTATTTATTAAGTGTTCATCAATGACGATATTTTTTTAAGTTAGATTCTGCCGCCCAGCGTGCAATGTCTCTAAAATAAAGGGAAAGGATAAAGTCGAATGTTTTAGCCAGAGATTCTATCTCATTACAGACTTCATCAATTTTGACGAAGGCTTGACAATGACTAGGAGTCATGTTTTGCAACTTATTTATTTTGTCGACTTTAGATAGTTATCCTATAGAGTAGTGATGTTATAAAAATAATAATTAATTATAAAGAGATTTTAAATGTTTATATACGTTAGTCTAAAACGCTTATTTTAGGATAATTCTTAGATACAACCGGAAACTTTTCCTATATAATCAACTAAGTACCTAATTGAAAAAATTATGAAATTTAATGATCAAAATCTTTATATTTATTGCAAACATAATCTTCTACTGTGCTAAATCAATTAAATCGTTTGAAAATAAGCTATCTCCGGCCACAAAGTAAGAACCGTTCGTAACGGCTGATGTTCGCGATAGTCCGACAGCGTGGGAATTGACATTTACTCGAGTCACTCTTGAATATTTCATGATTATACTTTTATTGTTTGTGCTAACTTGTTTTAACTTCATATATTCATATAATAGTATTTTAGTATTTTAAATATTCATATATTAGTGTTTTAGTATTTTAAATATTAATTCTAAATATAAATAGACAACTATAATGTATGCGATAAGGATTTAGCTTGAATGTTTAAATTACCAAGAGAATATTCACACGCTTTCCAGTTTCGTCGACATTGTAATTTAAGATCTCGAATTGGAAATTTTTATTTAATTGAATTTGATTAGAATTTCCTGTTTTGAAATGTTCAAAATTATTCAAATTAGATTAATATAAATTTACTAATTATATTATAATGATGGTGGGATTAAACAGAAACAATATAAATATATTTTATACAACCTTTTTTATTTGTATTTTTTATTCACTTTATAGCGATTTTAGATATAAGCTTACTTCTTTATATACGACCTAACAAATCCTACTCGAGCGTATACTACGAATAGATATCACAGTATTAACTTAGGTGCTACTACTACACTACGGTACTATGTGCTTAACAGGTAAATGCATGACCGATGCGGAAGACGAATTTAGGAATACAAAAATAACAGTTAACTCGTAAAAAAACAAAAACTTATTTTATTAAATTAAAAACAAACTTCAACAAGCAAAGCGGGCTCATGCATAGTTTTTAACACACATCGGTTCTAGGAACGTTAACGGTATCAAACAACAAAACATTTGTAACTATCACACTGGGGTCACAATCCTGGATGAGCAGAGATCATGGGTGGCGGCGTGGCGGGTCTGGTCACCACGGCCGCCACATCGACTGGGCGGAGTCTGTCTCGGAGGCGGGGCTGTGAGGAGGCGAGGGCGGCGCGTATGCCCTCTTCGTGCTAATCGCCTCCACGTCGATCAGCTCCTCGGCCTGCCTTTTAACCCCTCGTTCCACTAGCGACGTCCTTTGAAGGACTTGGGGAGGTTGTGTGGCCTGTGGTATCGCTTGCACTGGTGTAGGTCTCGCGACACCGTTGGCCGCTATAACTTGTGGCTGAACTACTGGGGGAGTCTCCAATCTTCTGATACAATTACTCAAGTGCTGTAGTAGTCTGGCTCCAGCTTGCGGGTCTACAGGTCCCTGCCGATGCATCGCATTAGCGGCCACTGTAGCGTTCGTGATAAATTGTGACACTTCCGTAGCACACTGCGCAAATCCAGCACGGAAACGTTCCGCGTAAGACATCTCAGGTTTCAGGACAAGCTGTCCCTTCCGCTTTAGACTATGAAGGTGACGAACTGTAAGCTCCAGGATATCAGCTTTTTCTAATTTTGACACATTTTCGCCTTCAGCTTGAAGCGCTGTCACCATCAGATCTTTGAGTTCGTCAAGGCAGCGATTGATGCGGGCACGTCGTTTTCTTTCAAGCATTGGCTTCATAACTTTCCTGTACTGATAAGTACGTGAGACGGGTTCCTCGTCGGGGTGTGCGTGTGTCGGCGGGTGGAAGGCCCCATGCGGTGGGGACATAGTACGAGTTGGAAGGATCATTGTTGTTGCTCTCGCGACGGGTTGTGAGCGAATGGCGCGCGCGACGGTCGCCTCTCTCCTTTTATGCGCCTTACACCGATTGTGGCAAAGCGCCCGTGATAAAAATAGGGGTGGCACGCACAGCGTTTTGTTGTAAGGTAATATACGTTGATATTGTTACGTTTTGAATAGAATAATAATTACTTATAATAGATATATAACCTATTTTATAGTTATGTACGTATAATTATGGAAATATATTTTATTTTTATTTAATAATACAAAATTTCTCAATTATCTTGAATGATCTTGGAGAAATTATAATTGTATTTATAAGAATATTTTTATTATTTTTTTATTCAATTATTGAAAATAATTACGTGCATTTTTATTTTTCATACGTTATCGTAAATATTTAAATTAAATATTTTAGTAAGTATATATAATTTTATAGAAATATAAATTTTTAATAGTTTTCTATGAAAGAACAGCTGTAACACTACTTCGGGGGCATCAGCTGATGTCACCTGGCAAGCACATTCCCACGCGTACCCTCCAAAAGCTGCAAGCGTCGTAAGACGCTCCCCTAAATGTGAGACAATGATGTAATGACGTCTAGCTATGTCTCCCTCTTATGACTCGTGGCAATTTATTGTGAATTTTTTATATCCCGATTTCATTGTCATTTCAAATAAAAAATATTATAATATAATTAAGAGAATTTTTTGCAAGAAAACTGAAAATATATGCTTAAAAAAATATTCTTCAAAAATAAAATTACTATAAACAATTATTAATTAAATTTAATTTTAATTATCAAAAAATAAAACAAAATATATAATTTAGAATACTTCGCAATTATTTACTGTGTGTCGCAACCCTATCATCACAGGTCCCGCGACACGCGGCGTGTTATCGTCGGTCATACAGACAGACAAGGCGGATAGAAATTGCTATACAAACTTTTTATTGCTAGACATAAAGTTATGTCTTAAAAAACATGTTATATTTTGAAAGCTTTACTCGATCGTTTCTCTTTTACTCATGATTAAGCTCCTTTAGGTTTATCTAGAAGTAGCCATCGGAAATTTAATAATTTATATTTATTTGTAACTACTTATAAGAAAATATTGCATTTATTACACTTCTATATTATTTATTCTATATAGAAACCGTGATTCACCTTTTTAACTTACACGTGTGTGTTTACCTTGAGTTTATAAATTACTTTACTTTTACAAAAAAAAAATTAAAACTGGAATTGTATTTTTCTTTAGAAGTACATATAAAACTTAAAATACATATATTCAATACATTTTAATTTAAGCCAATATTGATAATTTAAGTTAATAAAAATATACTAAAGTTTTTATATTAACAATATTAAAAGTTTTAATTATTTCGACTCTACCTTATAAATCTATCTATATCTCTATCTATCTATCTATCTATCTATCTATCTATCTATCTATCTATAGATAAACTCATCCTAATTAGTCACAAAAACAATCACACCATTCTATCGATGCAAAGGTGTGAGTGGTTCCCAGCACCGCTAGTCGACTCGACACCAGCCCATTGTGCGGTTGAAACTGCCGTGACGCTACTTACTCCAATTCTGTCTTAGACGGCTAGACTGCGAAACGTCTTATGCGCCAGAATCGACCTTCTCGATAGCTTCCAACTACTGCGAACGAACAACAGAATCACTTACGACCTTTCGGGGTTTAGTAGTTATTATGGTTCAAAGTAAAAACGTCGTAAGTGCGATACATTTGTATACAGAAGCGACATTCTTCTCCGCGCCACGCTGTCGTGGGAAAGCCCGTGCCGCGCGCGTTCCCACACACTGGCGGCACAAGCCACCCGATAAATTATCATAATTCCATTGTAAGTGAGATGGTACTAAGAAATTTTATACTTCATCAATCGCCGCGTTGAATATATTAGCGCGTGGTCCGTTTTGTTGAGTGGTGACGCAAGGAACCACCTGGGTTGCCTTTTGTGCACTCAGTTTGACCCGTTGTTATATTAAAATGTATGTATGTATGTTTGGTACTTTCAAGTTTGTTTGTATGTTAAGTCATGTTAAGTTTATTTGGCTATATTGTGAATATTTTTTTTTATTTAAATATTAATTCTAGTAGGTATATATGTTATGTTTTTCTGTCTTTTCATACGCGGTTGATGTCTCATATACATTAAACACAATTAAACACGGTAGATGACTAAAGATGTAATCTTTGTTATTTGTTTATATATTTTTATTTTATCAAGTTAGTCGTTATTTTTTAAACTTTTTATTTTTATTACTTATTATTCATTATTTTTGATTTATTCTATACATATATTATAAATCCAATATTTACCGCTACATAGATTATAATATAATAGTTAAAATAATTTCTGTTGTTAAATAATTACCTCAAAAATACTGTTCAAATAATCTTATTCTGTAAAGGTACGTAGAAGAAAGAAAAGTAATAAAAAGAACCGGGTTTGTTTTGTTTAACCGTCTATTTGTTTAAGATTTTTAACGTTCCGACACAATAAAAATGATTTGGCAAAAATAATATATATGACAATAAAAAAATTATATATTATATTACAGTTATGTAAATAACATTCATAATATAAGAAAAAAATCTAATAAATTTCACATAAATCTATAGGACTCAACAACTTGAATTATTATTGCTATTATTGAAAAGTTAGTCAGCTTCACGCTGTATCCCGCACGCAGGGTAAGCAAAGGGAACCTAATGTTAATACACTCTGATGCTCATTTTTCGCCGAATTCTGGAGGCATTGCGTGTCGAGTGGCGGAACTCAACGCCGCAATCGCAACGCAATGAAAAATTAATATTAAAGTTTATATAAATTTTCCTGTTGCAATACCGCCTACGGCTGTCAAATGACACGCCACCGCGCGCACGAGTAAGCCCACGTTCCACCGAATTATTCCAAATTACTATTAAATATTTGATTTTTTGGGTGTATTGAACTCCCACTAATATTTGACTATTAATAATCTATAAGAACCAACAATTTATATTTGCGTTGGGCACTTGATACGGGAATATTATCAAGGAGCGAGGTAAACAGGTTGTCGCACCTGGCCGCGCCCATGTCTTGTACGTAGATATCACACCTGGTATGGAAATTTAGGTATTCTAAGAAAAAGAATGAATTATGTTTTTCAGCTATATTAATTTTTCAGTTCAAAAAATAGACAGTATTTGGCAAATCTCTGGGTTTAAGCTTGAACCTGCCTCCAAGCTACTCTTATTGCTTCTTCTTTATTGCGATAGCATACAATATCTGTATATTTCTTTTTTTTTAGCTTTAAGCTGCAGCAAGACAGATATATGGAGTCTAGTGTAAGGACAATCCGCTTCCCTCTTTCCGTCGAATTCTGAAGGCATTGCCTGTTGAATGGTAGACGACAACACCACAATTTGATTCGACGCCAGAGCGAAGAAATCAAAATATTAAATATTGCATTTTTAAAGTGGGAATCGAATCCACAACCTGTCGCGTTTACAGTCACACGCTTGCGCCACCACTGGCTTCTAAAAAAAATTAAACAAACTCAATATTCATTCCATTAGACCTTCATTAAAAATGTTTAAGTTTAACAATTTATTTAATAACAACAACAGTTCTTACATTATACATTTATATACAAAAAAGGGCATAGCACGTTTAATGCATAGATCAATATCACATTAATATTTCATTAGATAATTGACATCTAATCTCTTATAGATCGATCATCGATTGAGACAGATATAGTGGCCAGGTTTTTTTATATAGGTAGTAAGGTTCCGTAAGGTGCCGTAAGGTACCGTAAGGTCTTATTTAAACCCGCCTACCGCCACGCCTGGTTCGAACTAGGGTATGCCACACACATTAAAATTTATTATTGTATTTAAGCACTCATATTTAATTAGTAAATCGTACTGACAATTGTTAAGGTTGGTGTACACTATTGTTCTTTTTTATTCTATTTATATTATTTTATTGTTATAATATAATACAGAGTCCAGTCCAGTAAGACCAGTCTTGGCGAAGGAGCACAAAATGTGACTGTAAAATGGACTGGTTGTGAGTTCGATCCTCACTCGAGGAAATGAAATATTTATTTACATTGATATTTTCATTTCTTCGCTCTGGTGTCGAGGCAAAGCGCGGAGTTGAGTTCCGCCACTCAACACGCAATGCATCCAGAATTCGGCAGAAAGTGGTGTTTTAACACTAGGTTCCCTCTGCCTACCCTGCTGTGTGCGGGATACAGCGTGAAGCTATTTATATTATTCTATTGTTATAATATAATACAACTTGTCGAATTACCACTGTATAGTTTGTATGTAGCTATGTATTTAAAACAGCATGAGCAGTAGCACCGAAAAGACATATATTTTTAAAAGAGGACATTTACTTTATGAAAATTGTTTCATTGAATATATGTAAATAAAGTTATTAAATCGATTAAATAAATCAAGTTGCTCCAATTTCAATATTTTCTTATTTCTTAAATTATAACAAAAAGTAACAAAACCCAAGTGCCCAAGCGTATGAGTGTAAACGCTACAGGTTGTGGGTTCAATTCCCACTGGAGAAAATGAAATATTTAGTAATAATTTCAAATGAGGATCGAAAGTGCCTTAATAGGAACGGAGTGTCTTAACACTAGGTTCCCAGGTTCCCAGGATCCTACTTTGCTATGCGGTATGTAGCGTGAAGCTAAAAAAAAAGAATCATATGTGTATTCACATTTATCATATGTAAGGATTGTGAAACTCAATAAGGAAACATCTCACTTCTATTTTAATTATAAGAATTTTCCTTGTTGAATGTAACATATTACCACCAAGGTTAAACCTATTACTATGTACCTACATGTACGTACTTTTTTAGTAGGTAGTGAGTATAAACTATAAAATAACTTAGTATAAAATAGTATATTTGTTTTAAAAAAAAATGTAAAGAAACCGTCGTGGCGTAGTGGCACAAGTGTTTGACAGTAAGTGCGACGGTTATGGGTTCGATTCCCACTCGGGGGATGAATAATAATTTGTTAATATTTTAATTTTCCTCGCTCTAGTACCAAGACAATGCGGTGGCGTCGAGTACCATCCCTCAACACGCCTCGAAAATTCGGCGGAGAGTGGAGAACGAAGCGTCTTAACAATAGCTTCCCTATCCTACCTATCCTGCTATATGCGGGATTGACCGTGAAGCTGAAAAAAAAACAAATAAATATAAGCATTAAGTATGTCAAGAGGTATTTCTCATAAATCTGCCTATTCTGCTATATGCGGGATACAGCGTGAAGCTGAAAAAAAAGAAATAAATACAAGCATTAAGGTATGTCAACAGGTATCTCTCATAAATATAAATCGATCGTTCTAAAACGTTCTTGATTACGCCCACTGAAATGCCCAGTCATTATAAACCTAGCATTGGTTAGAATATTTCAATTGATTTCGTGAAAATATTTCTAGTTTCCTTTAAAAGTATTAAAGCGCCGGCTATTACTGGTAACACTCAATATATACGACCGCAGGTATTAAACATTCATATGGACAACATATTTCTAATAAATTTAGTATGTATTTTTTGCAATAACTTAGGGCCGTTTAGTGCGGCAGTAGTAAAGTAAATATTTAGTTATTTGTATCCGTCTAGACGATAAGGTAAAAACGGAGTTATTGTCCAAATGGAATTTGAAATAAAAAAAATCGCTCTTTTTCAGTTTCACAATGTAATCCGCATTTAACAAGTTAGGAAGAGGGAGCCTAGTGTTAAAACACTCTTTTCTCTGCTATCAGTCGAATCCTGGAGGTATTACGTGTTGAGTGGCGGAACTCAACGCCGTGCTTGGCCTCGTTATCAGAGAGAGAAGACGAAAATATTAAATATTGTAGTTTCTTTTTATAGTTGGAATCGAGCCCACAGCCTGTAACCTGTGTTACTTGTTTCCGTGTTCTTTTACATGATTTCTTATCTGAATCACTCTTCAAACAACAACTGCTTCTTCTGTTAAGATTTTTCGCCTACTTTTATTAGCTGTAAAAAAACAAAAACAGTAAGTACGTAAAAAAATTTATTACACGCGCTTCTAAATATACTTTTATCATGGAATTTGGAAATTATATGTAGATTAGATGACAATACAATATTATGGTAATACGAGCTGGTCTGATGATGGAATTTAAAGATGGCTAAAGATGGCAGAGGGAACCTGGGAACATAGTGTTACGAGACTTCTAAGTCCAATGCCTCTAGGTAGCGTTTAAGCATTAACTGTTCATTTATTAGTTACTCCATTCCTTAATATCCATTATTCTAGAATAGATTTCTAAATATAGTACATTTAGTATATAAATATATAGGATTCTTTTAAGAAATCATGTCACTAGCTAAGTAGCGGTTCTTGTCACGATGTTTGTGTAAGATCGTACACGCTCGAGCAAGTTGCACCCACGTCCCAAGTACGTATCTACGCTGTAATATAACACTTATTGAGCATTCATATGAAATTTTTGTGTGAACTAGTGGTGGACACTGGTTTCACTTGTGGAGAGAGAAAATTAAAAAAAATAAATACATAATTAAAATATCGACTATCGTCAGCAGGGTAGTGAAGGCAAGGGGAAAGTAGTGTTAAGACACTCCGTTCTCCATTTTTCACTATATTCTGGAGGCATCACCTCGACGCGAGAACGAAGAAATGAAAATATAAACCTATCACAATAAAATAAAATATAAAATAGTTTAATATTATAATTAATAAATAATGTATACGATATACAGACGCTAAGACTGTCTTCGTATTACATATGAATATGTACATTTTGGTACACGTCGTGTGCGTGACAGGAACTTTGCTTTTAGTGAATCAATGAAAACATTAATTAAACTTGAGAACGCTGGGAAGTTTATTAATGAAATATTTTTTACGTGATGAACCTCTTCGTATTCTCTTCCTCTATGTATTTTTGTTTGAGACGATAAACGAGATAGACTTAAAATCTTTTATTATTAATTTTAATCATAAATGTTATTTTTTAGCTTCTTCTTGCACACAGCAGAGAAGTAGAGGGAAACAAATGTTAAGACACTCCGTTCCACAATTTTACCGATTTCTAGAAGAGTGGCGGAACTCAACGCCGCGCTATACCTCAACACCAGAGCAAAGAAATGAAAATATTAAATATTTCACTTCCTCAACTGGGAATCGAACCCACAACCTGTCTCGTTAACAATCACAAGCTTGTAACCCTGCTCGACATGGCCTCAAGTCACAATTATATATTGCATTGGTAAATACAAGAAAAAAATTACGACAAAATTATGCGTTTAGAACAAAATGAAATGTAACCCAATACGCTGTAGGTGGACATACTTCTGACACACGAGTCCAAAGTCAATTTTATCAAGAATGTAAACAGCGTGGGTCAAAGTCCAAAAATGTGAATAAATAAACAAATAGCTGACATTATTTTTGTATGCTTAGTAAAATGCGTAAAGGTAAATATATTACAAATATTTTTATAATTTAATAAGGTCAATCGGATATGGTGTTCTAGTGAAAATTATAACTAATAAACAAATACAAGATGATATAAAATTATTTGTATGCATAGGGGCCCTATATTTTTGTATAAAATCACTGCTAATTCTTAGAATATTATCGGTAATTAATGTTTTTTTAAACATAGGCCTAATTTTAGTCTTATAATTCATGAATACAGCGGAGGTTCTACTCTGCTCCTCAGTTTCCGCCGAAGTCTAGAGGCATTGGGTGACATCATGTGCAGTGGCGGAACTCAACGTCGCGCTTTGTCTCGACACCAGAGCGAAGAAATAAAAATATTCAATATTTCATTTTTTCGAGTTAGAATTCAACCCATAACCTGTAAAAAACCTTTAAAATCATACAGAAGTCTGTTTAATACTTCATATAATATATAGATACCAGCTTCATATAATATGCTGGGGCACAAGCTTGTGACTGTAAACACCAGTCAGTATGATTTTAAAGCACTATTGTACCAAATCTACGGTTTTATTGTATGATATTGTAAGTACTCTATTTTTATTAGTATCCGTTACTTCATCTGGTATTCTATTTGGGTAAAATCTTTTTTTTTGTTTTCACCAAAACGTTTAGAGATAAAATCTTTTGTTTGTTTCCAAAACAAAGAGTTTTTATTAAGCTCTCATTATTATATAAGTAACTAAGAAAAGATTTATTTTTAAATATGATTTTTATGTATTTATGTATGTTAACGGACTAACCACCTCACCTTTTTTTTGAATCGAGTTAAATGAGATTTTTTTAAATTTCAATGGAGTAATAAGTATTAATAAGGCCGTAGTGGTACGTGTGACTGACTGTAAGCGTGACGCCGTTCGATTCTCGCTTACGAGGATAAATTATTTAATATTTCCATTCTCTCAAAAATGGATAACGAAGTGTTTTAACACTCACCTATTCCAATTTTCAAGTATGCGATATGTAAGGTAAAACTACAAAAAATACACACAGACGATATATACAAATTACATATATGTATATATAAGTAAAAGTTAGCAAAACCTTATTACATTACCCACCATTGCGAATTAGAGCATCTGCAGTATATTTCTCTTTTTATTTTGTCACATTATAAATTATAGTCAATGCTGATTGTGCTCACATACGTTTAAAGCCATAGTTTAATGTAAGCAAAAATATTCTTACCGCCCACTTATATCATTATACATGGTCTCGTGTGTTTTATGAGCAAGGGCTGTAACGCATTCGACTTTAAAGTTTTGGTACTTGTGTTTATTATTATTAAATAATAAAGAAAATATACATATTTTTATCATTTTAATAATTTTCGGTGTTTTATTTTTTATTTTAATTTTTTAGTTTTTTTTATTTTTTTTTAGCTTCACGCTGTATCCCGCACACAGCAGGGTAGGCAGAGCGAACCTAGTGGTAAGACACTCCGTTCCTCACTTTCTGCCGAATTCTGGAGGCATTGCGTGTTGAGTGGCAGAACTCAACGCCGCGCTTAACCTCGACACCAGAGCGAAGAAATGGAAATATAAATTTAAGTAAATATTTCATTTCAGTCGGTTTTACAGTCGTAGTTAAATTTGAATTTGAATTTGACTTTCGAGATTATATACAATAGAAAAGCGGCAATTAGTTAAACTCGAGAGCTTTAAATAAATACGTACCTTACGTCATACATTACATTTTATACTAAAAAAAATACAAACGAATTTTCGTTGCCACTTTATCGTCACTTTTTAAAAAAAATATATGATCACACCATAGCAAATCCTTTACTTATAGTTTCTTTTATTTTTATATTTTTTACCTATCTCATTAATAATATTAAAAAAAATACACATATTTATATAATTAAGTAGAATACGAAAACGTCCATCGACGGTAAGCCACGAAGCCCTATCAAATAGAGGTCTTTCTTATGTTCGTTTGATTGTTCCCACATCATGTGTCAAAGAGTCCAAGAGGGCCAATTTAAATCGCATTACTATGATAACTCTATTCGTGTGCAATATTATGCATACCTTGGATATTACGAAAGAGCCGTACGTATGGATTTTTCTAAGTGCTACAGACCTAAGAATGTTATGTTATAGACATTTTGTAAATAGATAGATCCCAGTCGTGGCGCAGTAGCACTAAGTGCGACTGTAAAATCGACTGGTTGTGGGTTCGATCCTCACTCGACGAAATTATACATTTATTTATAATTACATTTTCATTCTTCTCCCTTCCTCTGCCTACCCTGCTGTATGCGGGCTATAGCGTGAAGCTGATTTAATTTTTATTTCAGTAAATATATGTTTTAAGTTTATATAAAAGGCTTGAACAAACTCTTAAAATATTATATATTAACTCTAAGTACGTAGAGATAATTGTAATTTGATCTATATTAGTATTATTATAAAAATGAAGAATTTGTTTAGTCGAACGTGCCAAGCTCAGGATCTATTGGTTTGAAATGAAAAAATGTGTTTGTTATGGCTTATTAATTTATCGAAGAAGGCTTTAGATTATATTACATTATATTAATTACTTTAATATAAGCCACTTTACTTACGGTCAAAATACCCTAGAGCACGTAAAATTTTTTTTTTGTCATACATAAGTTGCCCTTAGTTTCCATTTGACCATGCGGGCGAAGCCGCAGATAGTTTTATATGTAAATTAACTTATCCCAATATTGAACGTTCAATAAGTTTAATATAATTATTAAATGAAATAAATTATATATTAACAAAATTTTATGTAAATAATCGATTAAGTAATATAATTTACATAACAGAGATTAAAGATATAAATCAGTCAACGTGGGAGTAACTTCAAGGACAAAATATTAAAGTATGTTTAAAAATTTAAATTAATATTATATTTTAACAATGAATAAATCAAGAGATAAGCAAAGGTCAGTCAACAACAGCTTCATTTTATACAAAATGTCTATAATCTGTCTAATAGTCTTCTTTGAATCAATATAACTTAACATAAAAAAAATAAATTAATAAGATATAACAATGTAATATCATTAAATGTTTTTATACTAATTTATGCACACCGTTGTGGGTTCGATTCCCATTCGAGGAGATGAAATATTTACTTAAGTTTATATTTCCATTTCTTCGCTCTGGTGTCGAGGCAAAACGCGGCGTTGAGTTCTGCCACTCAACACGTAATGCCTCCAGAATTCGGCAGAAAGTGGGGAACGGAGTGTCTTACACTGGGTTCCTTCTGCTGTGTGCGGGATACAGCGTGAAGTTGATTTATTTATTTTATTTTTAAAATTATTATGTTTCGTGTTTAACTGTGGTGAGATTAAATTGCATATGATAATATTTAAAAAAAGAAATTTCCACGATTGAGCACACGGCCACCCCGTTCCCAAATTATCTAATAGTCTATCTTTCGTATCAAATTAATAGAATCAAGATTGGGTACCTACTGCTAAGATAAACAGGAAATGGGAACACATGCGGGAAAAAGAGGGAAGTAAAAAAAAAAACTAAATGCCACTTCTATATAATTGTAAACTCTTCTTACCAGTATTTCAGTGCTGGACAACGATACATTAAGCTTTATTTAAATATTAGCGTTGCTCTGCCCCGCGCAATTTGTCCAATAAAGGCGTACATTAACGCATTAATGCGTAAATAGTGCGGCGACACGCATCGTTTGCGATTCAGTTTTTGTTTAAATCTTATATTTCTACTCGATCGTCATTAATATCTGTTAATTTAAACTTGTAAAGTATTGTTATCAACGCTGGAATGTTAAATGTATGTTTTTAAATAAATCAAAAGAATCAGCTTCAGGTTGTATCCCGCACACAGCAGGGTAGGCAGAAGGAAACTAGTGTTAAGACACTCCGTTCCCCACTTTCTGCTGAATTCTGGAGGCGTTGAGTGGCAGAACTCAACGCCGCGCTGAGCAAGGAAATGGAAATATAAAATATAATAAAAATAAAATAAAAAAATGAAAATATAAATTTAAGTAAATATTTCATCTCCTCGATCGAACCCACATGTCGGTTTTACAGTCGCACTTCGTGCCGCTGCGCCACGACTGGCCTCAAAAGTATGTTTTTATTATTATAAATTAAAAAGATGTAGCAGGCTCCGCTCTATTTTTTCCGCCGGATTCTGGAGGCATTGTGTTTTTATTTATTTATTTTATTTACAAAGCCAATAAAGAAGTTATATAAAGACATTCAATCAGAGGAAAATAAAAACTTACAACTAGTATACAACATTTTTTTTTGCAAGAAAATCGCTTGAAGATTTCAACCTTGGATATCTCACTAGGATTCCCTGTGCCGAGATAGCCAATCATTGCTTTACGGATCAGTTCATTGGATATGAATTAGATTCTGTGGTGAGTGGCGGAACTTAACGCCGCACTCTGCGCCACGACTGGGCTCTGATTTAGATAAATGTTATTAGTTTGTTTTTGAGCTTTATTCGCAGTACAAATACCTATATATTAATTCCTAGTATAGATATTAAGAAATAAGTCTATAATTACGCTATTGTAGCATAGTTTGTGGATGTTTACTTAGAAATGTAGATTTTCGTTCAAAATTTCAGTCGATTTAAATCTTTATATAGAAGATATATAGAAGGTTGGGTAATAGAATTCAAACAAATAGTTTAAAAAATGGAAAAAAATATGAAAACAGATACTGTCTACATTTAATATATTGATACATAATATATACTACATAAATCAGCTTTAAGCTGTATTCCTCACATATCAAGATTTGCAGAGGGAACCTAATATTAAGATACTTTTCCACATTTTCTGCCTAACTCTGAAGGCATTGCGTGTTACGTGGCGGAACTCAATTCCGCGCTTAGCCTCGATACCAGTGAGAAGAAATGAAATGTTAAATATTTTATTTCGTGTAAGAATTGAACCTCTAAGCTACCGCGTTTACAGTCACACTCAGTTTTGCGTCTGCGCCACGACTGACTTCACATCATATATTATAATATATATAAAAAATATAAAAAAATATAAACAAAAGTTTAATATATTATACTGTCCACATGATAAATTACCGTAAGCATATAATAATTAACATACACAGTACTCACTAATAATTCACAATAAAAACGCTACTACCACTTTTTTATGAAACAAAAAAAAAAGAAGATCAACATAAAAGAAGATCAAATTAAAAAAAAATGCTACTACGACTTTTTTGTTGAAAAAAAAAAAAGATGAATATAATACTCAATATAAGAGAAGATCAAATTAAAAATGTAAAAGACACGCGAAGAAACTACGAACCGACTACAATGTTGCAATTTCAATGATGCATTACTCCGCTTACGGGCTCAATTACGTTTTTTTTACTTAACAATTAAGTACTAGTTGCTGTCTGCGGGTGCACTTGGGTGGTGATAAAGATTTTTTTCCATTTTTACTCAGCTTATTTTAATATGGGACGTGTGGATAATAATTATAGATCGGTATTTCGCTTTAACTGCATTTACTTTGGTATTTCATTTTCATTTAATGATAGACTAAGTGGATTGGAATAAAAACGTATGAAGGGACGTAGGTACCTGTTTATAAAATTTTTCGTTATTAAGAGAATGATAGGCTACGTACAGCCGAAATGTCGCGTAGAATAGGCAAATTTGTTATACATATGTAAATTACTTAGCGTGTGTAAGGGAGTACTAAAAATGGAGAGACATTCTGGCGGACACGGGAAAAATGGGGATTTTCGTTTAATAGTATGTTTTTTAGCAATGAAATAAATTAATTATTTTTCTATTTAATAATTTAACTAAAAAATGAAAAGCAACAGCTAACAAGAATTCGTAACACATTCATAATACATACACGTTCATAATATATCAAAATACGACATTAATAAAACCGTAAGCAACAATTACTCCATATTGGGTGATATAGGCACAACCAAAAAATGTCTTTGTAAATTCCATACAACCTAAGGTTATAAAAAAAATCAGTTTCACGCTATATTCCGCACACAGCAGGGTAGAGGCCTATTGTTAAGACACTCCTTTCCCCACTTTCTGCCGAGTTCTGGAGGCATTGCGTGTTGATTGGCAGAACTCAACGCCGCGCTTCACCTCGACACCAGAGAGAAGAAATGGACATATAAATTTAAGTAAATATTTCATCTCCTCGAGTGGCGATCGAATCCACAACCAGTCGGTTTTACAGTCACACTTTGTGCCACTGCGCCACGAGTGGACTAAGATAAGGCTAAGGTTATACTTATAGTTATAAGTTATAACTAAGGTTATATATCATCAAGATCTGACTTAACTGGCGGTAATCATGAAAGAATAACAGAGCAATTTATAATCGGATTATGGAGGCAAGTACACGCTTTTATTATGTTAAGTTAAGTTTCATCTTCCAATTTAATTTTTTTGTTCGTATGCAATTCATATACTATTAATCATTATTAAATGCAGCTTTACAAAATGATTAAAATCGTATTAATACTAGTTTTAAATTATAGACTGGTTAACATTCTCGTATTAGTGTATGGAAAGAAATATTGAGTTTTGTCATTTAAATTTATTGTTGAGTTTGAAAACTGTAGGTTAAAAGTTATTTATGACTATGGATACAGCTTATTTTTAAATTTAAAACTGTATTAGAAGAACCTATAACCTAAGACACCATTGCTTAAATCTGTAGAGATCTGTTTTACTAATGAAACTTATATTTAAGAATAATACATGATAGTAGAATAGATTGAGTTAGGGTTGCCTAAAAGAATCCTGCCGCAATCACCTTTAATTAATGTTTTTCGTAACTCGTTTTTGGAGCAAATTGCACTCATATGTTTTTTTATGTGAATCGCACATCGTTTGAAAGAAAATCGCATAAGGAATTGGAAAAACAATGGTTGCCAGCTGTCAGTCTGCCGCAACCCCAGGGTTGCCTGGTTTAAAAAGGTCACTTAATGTTAATATTTACACTCATGTGTTTTTTAATGAATTATATATCAAATTAAAGCTTATTTTTTTTCATCTCAATTTAATTTTATATACAGTGACATTTTCTTAAGTAGTGACACAATACACGGTTATCATTTACAGTTTAATAATATTAGTGTACTATTTACATATATTTAATACAGAATCTCTAATTATTACTATGAAAAAAAAAACTTAATATCTACAATTAAACAGTTTCTTTTTATTAACCAATACGGATATATAATTTTTAATTTTAAGATAATCTAATATTAGCAATCAAAAAACGTTACAAACATTCAATTTAACCAACTAACTCTATAATTTATGTAATATTTGATATTGTTAGTACACTTGTTAAAAATTAAAGAGAACATAGAAAAAAATTAAATGCTACAACTTTAAGCTTAATCAACTTTTTCGACTTAAGTAGGTACTTGTTATACGTGAAGAATTTCTTTTTATTTTTTACTAACTTTTTTTTAATTTCACGCTGTGACACGTATGTAGAAAAGTAGACGGAGGGAGCCTAGTATAGGGACTATATTTATCTTTTTAAATAAGCTGAGGCCAGTCGTGGCGCAGGGGCACAAGCGTGCAACTCTAAATCTTCTTGTGTCTCAGCGTGTCTAGCATTAGGATCCCAGGTTCCCTTTGACTATCCTCGTATATGCGGGATACAGCGTCAAGCTAAAAAGGAAAAAAATGTTGTCCTCAAAAGGGAACGAACCCACAACCACTTATTTCAGTGCATCACCGTCTCTATGTCTCGTGTTAGAATATCTACCAATGTTACAATAATAAATTAAAATTAAATCAGCTTCACGCTGTATCCCGCACTCAGCAGGGTAGGCAGAGGGAACCTAGTGTTAAGACACTCCGTTCCCCACTTTTCGCCGAGTTCTGGAGGTATTGCGTGTTGATTGGCGGAACTCAACGCCGACAACGCGACACCAGAGCGAAGAAATGAAAATATAAATGTTAAAAAAAAATTTCATTTCCTCGAACCCGCAACCAGTCGATTGTACAGTCATACTTTGTACCCCTGCACCACGACTGGCCTAAATAATACACTCAAATAAAAATAAATTAAATTTATAAGACATTTTTAAAAGTCAGTAAGTACCAACTCAGAAAGGATATGTATGTCATATCGATTTTCGGACATATCATTTGCTTTGCGTAATAAAGTTTTCATGTTCTTTATAATGTGTTTACTTAAAACATTAGATGTGGGGCTGAGTATTGAAATATTTATATTGAAAATGGATAAATATTTAGTTTGATCGTGACTGGTTATTACGAGCTACTTAATTGGCCATGCCTGCTATGAATAAACTTGGATCTATGTACCAGTTTATACACTAGCAAGCGAAATGCGGCTTCGCCCGCTTGAAAATATTGTTTTATTATAGCCAAATTATACACTATATTTACATTAATTCTAAGATATGTGGTAATCTGATGTATAATATAAGATATATCAATTTTTATATGAAAATTATATTACAGAAACGATGCTGAATGTAACAGTGTAGTTCTTTTTTTTCGGAATTTGAACCTGTAATAACATGATATAACGATTTGATCCTTATCATTTAACCTTAATAAAATGATAAAATTTAATGTATTTTAAGCATAGGTAATAGTAGAAAATACCAATGATTTTTGGCATAAATTAGTAAGGATTTAAGATGCTAATAAATAATTGACTTGGAAAGTATAATTTATTTTTGAAGCCGCAGTGACCAGTGTTTGACTGTAAACGTGGCCCGTCACGTTTCTGTTAAATCTGCTAAAATTGTGGAACGATGTATTTGAAACACAGGGTTCCCTTCCCTCTACTTAAGTACCTAGCTATACGGGAAAAAATAAGCTTTAAAAAAAAATACAATTTCGTAACTAAAACTATTTTTAGATTAAAATACTTCAAAATTCCATCTTCTCTTGTTTTATTGGACTTAAAAATGATGTCAGCTCAAGATAAACATCAAAACAACGTAAAACGTACAACTTCGCCATAAATCAAAGTTCATCTGTCGAATAATAATGACAGAAATACGTAATCGTGCGTATATTAGATGCTGGTGTATTTGCGTCTTTGAATATAAAATTACTATACGATATTCTAACGCAATTTTGAGTTGATGCTGTAGGAGTACAAAATTAAGTAAAATTACTCATTTTTAGGTGGTTAGGTTATAAGTACTGTATGTACCTCTCAAACTTCTTCAAATTTTATTTTTATGTTCAATTAAAAAAATATTAGAAATTACACTGCTATTTAATATTTTATTTTAGTTCCATGCAGTATCTCGTACATAACAGAGTAAGCAGAGGGAACCTAGGAACTTAGTGTTAAGACATCTCGTACCCTACTTTCTTTCCAAATTTTCTAGACATTGCTTGTGAGTGGCGGAAATCGACACCTCACTTTGTCTTTGTCTTTAGTATCTTTATTATTTAAATCATAAACAAACAATTAATTTATTTAAATGATAATATTTATAAGCACTTTTACACTTCACGTTATAGAGATTCTCTTTGTATCAAAACTTTTGTCCCTTTCACGTCATTATTTTTATACAGCATTGTGTTTTAGAAATACATCCTATCTTCAGCCTCAGCGCTGTATCCCGCACACAGCGGGGTAGGCAGAGGGAACTTAGTATAAGATACTCCGTTTCCCACGTTCTGCCAAATTTTGGAGGCATTAATATTAATATTTCATCTCCTCGAGTGGGGATCGAATCCACAACCAGTCGGTTTTACAGTCACACTTTGTGCCGCTGCGCCACGACTGGCGTCATCCTCATCATCCTGTCTTATGTTTCTAAAACTACATTTGAACTAAAAATAGTTACCATTGTTTTGTTCAACTTCACGCTGTATACACATAGCAGGATAAGTAGAGGGAACATGGGAACCTAGTATTAAGAAGCTCCATTTCCTTTAGGACACTTCCGTTTCCCACTTTTCGCCTAATTCTGGATGCATTGTGTGTCGAGTGCCGGAAATCGTTTACAGCGAAAAAATTAATTTATAGGTAACCTGGTCTATGAGTACGCATGCGATAAGAGTACGCTACCCAAAATGCCGTGAAGTTATTTACGTTGCGCGGTTAATCTCAGTGGTAATGGGATCCAAGCGACGTAAGGAAGTGCTGTGCGAAAAAAAAATCAAATTCGGAGGAAAACATAGAAATTACGTATGTTTTTAGATTTTTACTCAAAATGTTAAATGTTTTTACCATTTTAAAAGTGTTATTGAGACAAAAATGCAATTATTTAGAACAATCGAAGTTAACTGTGAAGTACTCAAAGGCAATGCCTAAAACATAAGGCCAGAATAATTGCAGTTGTCGCTAAGAGATGCCGATAAACTTCGCTTGTTTACGATTTGGCTAGAATGTGTATAAGTACTCAGTTGTGCATCTTATAAGAGTACGCGCGTACTCTTATAAGATGCACAACTTGGAAGAAAAACTGAAAGAAGTCTTTATACTCCGGAACAGTGGTTCGAAGCTAAGAAGCGCGTTGAGGCAGGCGAACCAAAGAGGGCAGTTGCCAAATCATTGGGAATGCATGAAGCCACTTTGCGGAAGAGACTGAAAAGATCATCTCCAGCTTTAAGCTTGGGCAGGTATTCTAAAACCTTTTCCAGTGAGATGGAAATAGACTTGTGCAATTATATAAAAAAAATGGTTGTTTTATAAAAACGAAATAAAAATAAAAATATATATAAAAATAAAAATCTTTTATCTTCAAGCAACATAGGCTGATAGTTAGTTAGTACAATGAATTACTTAAGAACTATGTTAGTCAAATTTTATGGATTGACCACCAAAAAAATACGAGAAGTTGCTTATGACTTCGCTGAGAAGAATGGATTGGCATATCGTTTTAACAAAGAAAAGAAAATGGCTGGTACGGAGTGGCTTCGTCCTGATTTGTCGTTGCGTGCTCCAACTTCCACTAGCGTCGCTCGTGCAATAAGATTTAACTTACTCGTACACCCCTTGCTTGTCTTCAAATTCAAAACGTTGAATCGCCTCCTATCACACTTGAAGATGTAGCCCGTGTACCATAAGCTGAATTTTTGACACAACCTCACCACAAAAGAGCTAAGTCGGATATTTTGAGTGACTCTCTCTAAAAAGTTCAAAAGTGCCTTTAAAGTGCCTAAAAAGAAGGTTTGGAGATGGCCATCATGTACTGAAATGTACGTGGACCCCCCTGCAGAGGACTGGATAGCATGTATGAAATGCTCCGAATGGTGGCTTGCATAATGTATGAGAGCTTAGGACATTTTATTCGCCGGCTCTGCAAGGGACCAAGTTAATTGATGATCCGCGTACTCTTATCAACCTAGAAGCGTACTCTTACACAATAATATATGTAAGAGTACGCAATTCCCACTTGTGATTATTTTTGTTATTCTGAGAGTTTAAAAGTATTTTTGTTATTTTTTCTGTTTTTTTATGTTATATGATTAGATTGTACACGCAATAAATGACTAGTTGATTATTTTCATTTCATTTTGTTTCTTTTAAAATATTTCAAACCTTAAGTGAGTACTGCTAGACCAGGTTACCCTATATATAAAAGGACTTGTGCGGACTGACTGAGGTAAGACGCACGCACAGCCGTAACCGCTGATGGTAGAAACGTGAAACTTGGGCAGATGTTTATTTTCATATTCTGGACATCCACTAAGAAAGGATTTTGTAAAGTTTTAACCCTAAAGGGATGAAATAGGGGTTGAAAGTTTGTATGGATTTTTTTTTAAATCGGCACCGATTTTTATAAAATTTGAAATTCAGACTCTTAAAAACATTTTATTGAACACGTGTTTCATGGTTTTTTAGAAGTCACCCCCTAAGGCTGCAAATAAGGGGTTGAAAGTTTGTATGGAAAAATCTTTAAATCACCACCGATTTTTATAAAAAAAATAATTCAGACTGTTAAAAATATTTTATTGAACACGTGTTTCGTGGTTTTTTTAGAATTCACCCCTAGGTGTCCAAATAAGCGGGCGAAGCCGCACGCGCCCTCTAGTATTAAATATTTCACATCTTCGAGTGGAAATAGAACCCACAACTAGTCGCTCTTACTATCACACGTTTGTGCTTCTGAGCCACCACTGGCCTCCGATACCTTTTAAAAACATAATTCATAGTACATTTTGTAATATTACGCGCTTTGAGCCTGTCGGTTAGCTTTTATATTTCCACAAGTAAGCATTTAAAACTTTAATTAAATCAATCAGCTTCACGCTGTATCCCGCACACAGAAGGGTAGGCAGAGGGAACCTAGTGTTAAGACGCTCCGTTCCCCATTTTCTGCCGAGTTCTGGAGGCGTTGCGTGTTGAGCGGCAGAATTCAACGCCGCGCTTAGCCTCGACACCAGAGCGAAGCAATGAAAATATAAATTTAAGTAAATATCGAACTCACAACCAGTCGGTTTTATAGTCGCACTTCGTGCCGCTGCGCCACGACTGTCCTCGACTTTAATAGTAATAAAACTTTAATAGTAATATAATATATTACCAATATAGAAAATATTAATTTTAATGCTAACATTAGAATACAACTACAGTAGGTACATACGCAATAATTCATTAATAGTGAACGGTACACGTTCTCAGCATAGCGGTATTATATTCGTACAGCGTTTCAGCAAAGTAAAATAACAATCAATTTCCTTACCACCTGTTCTTAAATAATTTATTTTTAGGATTCCGTATCTAAAAAGGTAAAAACGGAACGGAACCTTTATAGGAGCTCTTTGTCCGTCTGTACGTCTGTCGAGACCATTTATTTCGAGATTGTGGGGAGGTTTTCAAGCTGGAATTAATATCAAATAGTTAGATTTGTGGTCCCTTGAAGCATAGACAAAAATCAAACTTTTAATTCAACGCAATCAAAAGATACCAGCATTTATTTCAGCATTCGCCACGTAATGAAAATAAAGTACTTCTTGTGGACAATTATGAAATTTGACATGAAGTGAAAAGTAAAGTAAAAATGTATACGGATTTCATAGAAGAAAAATCATTACAAACTTATGTTTGTAGTTCATTTCATACAAAATGAGTGCTTATGTCCGCAAAGCTAAGTTTGTAAACTTGTCGACCTACAATCCTGAAACTGGTACGGAAGCTACTGGGTGGGCTAGTCCGACTCGCGCTTAACGAGTTTTTTTAAATAAAGGAAATCTTTAATGATTTCAAAAGTAGGTTAGGAACGCAAAAATAAGATGGTGATTATTAATGATTATTTACAATTAAACCTGAGATTTAAAAGACTGACGTTCTAAATAACTTTTAATATATGTTTTAAAGTGGAAGGTGATGTTTTGTGAGCTCGATCATTAAGAAGAATGAAGTTTTTTCATTTCCTCAGTTTGGTAAGACAAAGTGGGGCGTCGAGTTCCGGCTTCAATACGCAAAATCGAGAAAATAGAGTGTCTTATTCTTTTTGGGTTCACTCTTTATTCCACTACTAGCTGACAGAGGGAACCTGGGAACCTAGTATTAAGACACATACCCCTTACATTACTTCGTTTCCGATTTTCCGTCGAATTTTCGACTGGCTTTACCACCACCGCGCTTTATTTCATTATCAAAGCGAGAAGAAATTAAAATTATGAATATATCATTCCCCATTGTGGGAATCGAACCTACAGCCGTCGCGCTTACAATCACAAACTTGTGCCCACTTGTGTTTATATAAGATACAGCTTGAAGCTGACAAAAAAACTAAAATTTACTGCTTGGGTACAGAACCCAAATAATTTTCACATTGTCTATTTCGAAAGATTATCACAATCTTAATAAAGAATCGATTTAACAATTTATATATAAAATTGGAAATACTCAAACATCCTCGTCAATCTTAATATTTTAAATTAACAAATCTGTCCACACACGAGTAAGCTTACAAGATTAAGAGTTAGCAAGCAATCTGTTCAAGAAACATATAATACAGTAGTATTTACAAACACATATTTATTTGAGGCCGGTTGTGGCGCAGCGGCACTAAGTGTGACTGTAACCGACTGGTTGTGGGTTCGATCCCCAATCGAGGAGATGAAATATTTACTTAAATTTATATTTCCATTTCTTCGCTCTGGTGTCGAGGCTAAGCGCGGCGTTGAGTTCTGCCACTTAACACGCAATGCCTCCAGAATTCGGCAGAAAGTGGGGAATGGAGTGTCTTTCACTGGGTTCCCTCAGCCTACCCTGCTGTGTGCGGGATACAGCGTGAAGCTGATTTATTTATTATTTATTTTTATTTATTTACAAACACATCATCAATCTAAAATTCACAATAAGCATTTCCCGCTAGCACAAATATCACTTTATCAATTTATCGGATTTAACGATCCTGGAACCGCGTGTTTTACGACGTTTCATTTGTTTCAATGGAACGACACCCATTTGTTGACAATTGAGGAGATGGCCAGATGACACTGTTACTGCATAATGGAATTAGATTGATGTTTTTGAAGCAATTATATTATTTTTTTTGTTATATTTTGCTATATATTGCCCGCGATTTTGGTTGTATAGAGTTCCGGATTGTAGCATTTTCTTTTTATTTCAGCGTCATGCTGTATCTCGCAAATAGTAGGGTAATAAGAGGGAACCTAGATATTTCGTTCCTTACTTTCCGTAATTTTTTAGCCATTGTGTGTTAAGTGACTGAACTCAACGCCGTGACACCCTATATCTATGTCTTATAAATAAGTCACAATAAGACATTTTGTGACATAAAATAATAGAAAATTGCAAGGTGATATTTCAACGTTTTTTTATTTGACGAAGATATTGAAACTTACCAGATAAAGTTATTCCATCATCGAGGAAATTTAATGACATATACTTTTCGAGAAAATGTAAAATTTAAATAAATCAACGCTCTGTTTACGGGCGCAATCATAGGCTCGAGTACCGCGGGGAGCGCCCTTGCCTCCGATTGCGTCCTCGCAAGCATCTTCGTAATGCATTGCACTTTCTCAAAATAATGAAAAATGATCGAATGTTTAAATTATATAATCAATCTTATGGCAAATGCAGCATAATAAAATAATTTTAGGTGATACATACGAGCGAAGCCGCAAGTGTGGCGCTAGTATAATTTATGAACGCTTACGGTATAAAGACAAAAGTTAATACAATTCGCATAAACAAAATTGTAAAGCATATGGGGAAACTAAGAAAACCATGTCAAAGAGAAACTGAAAAAGCTATGGTTGCACGATAATATGTGTTAACAGAGCTATTTTAAAATGAAATTTTGGTAGATTTTTTTTGAGTAGTGGCAGCACTAATCTGCACACGTGTCACTTGTCACCGCTGATATATGAGAGCCAGTTGTTGAGTTACGAGGAGTGTTTGATTTTGAGTAAAATTTTATACATTTTTAAATAAACGCGTAAGGATCGCAGGGATTCAATTCAAGGTATATGGTTTTATTTTTTCCTCTTTTAGTTAGAATGTTTCATATATCATGCAATAAACTAGAAATTATTACAATTTTTAAACTTTTACTTGAAAAAAAAACGTTTGTAATTTTTCAATTACCACTGAGGCAGCTTTGAACAAAATAAAGGGGGCAGTTTTGAACATTATTATATGTAAAAAAATACCGCGAAAGAAAAACAAAACTATACCGAACTTTTCTTCACAAGAAGCTGACTCAAAAATGCAATTGGAATCAGAGGAGGTTGGAATCAGAGGGAAGTGACAATTTACTGTGAAGAGAATGAAGATACTGATACCTGTGCGTATGAAGACTATGAAATGGAATTAGACTACAACTTAATAAATATTGGAGACTTCGTTTTAGCGAAATGTAATAGTAAAAAAGTAGCTTGTATATTTTTTCTTTCCTGAGAAAGAGGACAAGCGCTACGTTAGTTTTTCAAAAGTCTTACGTAGACTAGACTTGAGGCCAGTCATGGCGCAGCGGCACGAAGTGTGACTGTAAAACCGACTGGTTGTGGGTTCGATCCCCACTCGAGGAGATGAAATAGTTACTTAAATTTAAATTTCCATTTCTTCGCTCTGGTGTCGAGGCTAAGCGCGGCGTTGAGTTCTGCCACTCAACACGCAATGCCTCCAGAATTCGGCAGAAAGTAGGGAACGGAGCGTCTTAACACTAGGTTCCCTCTGCCTACCGTGCTGTGTGCGGGATTAAACGTGAAGCTGATTTTTATTTCTTATGTAGACTACTTCTCCCAATTTCAGTTGCTGATTACGTCACGTACTACATCCATGTTTTCCTTTATTTTTTTTTCTTTAAGATCAAATTAGGGTATTTAAGCTGCGGCTGTTTATTTAAAAAATATTTTGTTTTATTTTCATAATATTAGATTTATTCTATGATTGATCCCATAATGTTAATTACTTCTAGGAAGCCAAAGCTACTTTTTTGTTTGTTCGTTTTTTAAAGTCTATTAATGATATTAAAGTTATTTAACACTAGTACTAGTACAATCGCAATATTAAACCATGTATATAACTTTTTTAAGTTAACATGGTACCGATATTTCATCTCCATCGTTTATAATGTTAAGTTTATTAATAAAATTACTTAAAAGTTTGATAGTCCTTTTAATTTCATTGAATTCGATGATAGTTCAAAACTGCCCCATATATGTTCAAAGCTACCCCGGAAGGGAGGCAGCTTTGAATATTTGACTACTGCTACTAAAGTTGATATTGCACCTTTAACTTATATATTTTTCTACATATGATGCTACGATTTTGTGGCACAATAGTTGGACTAAGCATTGTAAAATAGTAAAGAAGTTAAAAACTGTAGAATTTTTAGATATGACACAAAGTTTAAAAATCGTTCGAATGTGCCCCCCTCTCCCCTACCTATTAGATTGCTGAGGGCAGTCGTGGCGCACGGGAACATGCGTGGTTTCCCCCACTTGAGGAAATGAAAAATTCTATATTATAAATTTCATCGCTTCTTCGGTTAAGGCGTAGCGTAGCGTTGATTTCCGCCATGCAACACTCAATGCCTTTAGGCAATTCGGCAGAATGTGGAGAACGAAAGTAACTAAAAGGGAACAGAGTGTTTTAACACTAGACTCCCAGGTTCCCTCCGCTAACCTGTGAATCTGATAATAACATATGTTACTTAATATTTACCGAAACATAAACTACCTATCCACTCAAGTAGTATTGTATAGTAAGAGTAGAAGAAGAGTAAGAGTTAATTAATTATTTTTAAGGGTTGATCACGTTCTAATTTTACACATTGTAAGTGGTCTTTAATTGAATTAATTAGTTATAAATTATAATATACAGTTAATAAATATTCATCTTACTTTGCAATTTATTCATTTCTTCGGGAGTATGACTACAAAGATGACAAAATATTTAAATTAGAAATAGATAAGATATTAAAATATATATATAAATGTATAAGTTTATAATGTAAATTAGAAAATCGAAAATTTGGCAAACGGATTATCTTAAAATACCAGGTTCTCTCTTCTTACCATGCTATGGGCAGGATACTAAGTGAAGCTAAATCAAAAATCAAAGATCTTATTAAATAAAAATAATTTATTCCCCTGAGTGGGATTGAATCTACTCACATCACGTCGACAGTTAACTGCGCCACGATGACGATATTTATTACCAATTAAACATCTTTAATCTCGTAGCACGTTTCATAAGCAAAAGCTTTTGACTATTTCTGCTAGAGAAGAACGAGTTCGAGTTTCACCGAAATATATTTTAAGGGATTTTTATTTAAATAAAATATCCTTAGTGACACAATTATATTTAAAATTCCCTGATTTTTTTTCTCAAATTAAATAAAAAATGACATATAAATAACTATAAACTATACGAAATAAATATAATTAATACAACACTATTAAATTGGAATATCGATGACATTTTACTCGAAATAGGCCTTTTATGTTCAATTATAATAATTTTTATTGATTTTATAGCTTGGCTGTGTGTAATATTAGATATTTACGATATTTTTACTGCTGGTCAAACTGTTTATAGGAAATTAATTATCACGTAAATTATAAATTTAACGTTAGTATAAATGTTATTTAAATTAAAGATTTTAATGTTATATATATGTTTCTGCTATTTTAATAAGGTAAATAATAAAATTTATATACTCTTTACGTATTTAGATATATAATGTGAAACTGTATGTAAGTAAATTGAGGCCAGTCGTGGCGCAGTGGCACAAAGTGTGATTGTAAAACCCCACTCGTCGATCCCTATTCGAGGAGATGAAATATTTACTTACATATATATGTATTTCCATTTCTTCGCTCTGGTGTCGAGACGGCGCGCGGCGTTGAGTTCTACCACTCAGCACGCAATGCCTCCGGAATTCGGCAGAATGTGGGGAATGGAGTGTCTTAACACTATGTTCCCTCTGCCTACCCGTGCTATGTGCGGGATACAGCGTGAAGCTGATTATTAATTAAAACTAAACGATTTGTGTCACTGAAATTGTACAAGTTTCTCCTTGTAATATCTCAACCTCTGGCGGAAAGTGGGAAGTTTCTCTCCTTATCCACCGATAGGGACCTAATATAGAAATACTAATAAGACCTTAATACACCTATTAAGGATTCATCGTGAAACTAAAGATTTTTTTTTATCTACCTATAGCAAATCTAAAATATTTATTTTTAAACAAATCCGCCCAATTAACATTCTTGTTATAGTGGAAAATTTTAAATAATTTAATATTTATCTTAAATATTCATTAAATATGTATCTACTCAACAACGTTATGAAATCATCTATAAAATCTTTGATTATCCTAGTTAATAAAGAGTAAATAATGTATTGAGAAACAACATTGTAAAATATATGAAATTCCACAGACTTTTTGTATATTATAGTTAACTTTATAATACTTTCTCATAGAACTTGCGCTAAATCTAGTCTTCTATTATATTCAGATATATATTTTTTCGTAATCCCGTCTTTTGCCAGGGGTCGATCGGTCAGAACCGGTCGAATGATGCTCTTCTATATCAGCCCCTTGAATTTGAGCACACTAGTGACCTCTCATTGGGCCCAGGCACCGTTATAGACATCGTCATTGATACCTCCAGATTCGTGCATAATGGGTCCAAGGTACCTGAACTTTTCCGACTTAACTGGCTGTTGGCTGGTTCAGGACCTATATAGATAACCTATATAGATAGAGTTTGGATCGCAATGTCCACCAGATACACTCACGAGGCACACGGTCAAAGGCCTTCTGCATATCTAAAAAGCCACATGCAGAGCTTTGATTTTTCGACTATCTACCTATATATAAGTATAAAATCTCGTATTATATTCAAATTCAGCTCAAAGCAGATCGAAAAGATTGCATACACACTTGGGCAGAATTCCAGAATGAAAAGAGATGAAAATAATATGTTTTTATAAGTTTAGGTACATTAGGTACAAATATTTATCACGTGTTATCATCACCAGATAACCTCAAATTATGTTTCTACTATTTATATTAAAAAATTATAATAAATCAGCTTCACGCTGTATCCCGCACACAGCAGGGTAGGCAGAGGGAAACTAGTATTAAGACATTCCGTTTCCCACTTTCCGTCGAATTTTGGAGGCATTGCGTGTTGAGTGGCGGAATTCAACGCCGCCACTCAACGCGCAATCTACGTCCTATATAAACAATAACTTTTTTTACCATATAGTTAATTTATAAAGATATAAGATGTTCAAATTTAACCATAAAATTAAATGTTGTAATATAAATAATTAATGGCATTATTATTAAAATGCTGACGTAATTATTAAAATTTATGTTATGGATAATCATAGGCGTTACGATGATACTGTTAAAATCTGATAATTTATGTTTGATTTGACTAAATATTTTTTGTTTTTTTGAAAAGTTTTTTTTTAAATATATTATAATTTGATATGATATTGAAATTGGATACTTTTTTAAATTATAATTTAAAATGTGAAACTAAATATACCTTATCAATATATAAAAAATATTTGTATATAAATTATTAATATTATATTATAAAAAATAGTAATAACTATATTAATATATTAAGACAAAATAATCTCAAGAGTTACTGGTTCGAATAAATGAATCGGCTTTTGTGGATATTCCATCTACCGAAAAAGGCTTTTTAATTCAAAATCATTGAAGCAGAGGAAACCGCGAGCTGGTCGCTTGTATGAATTCATATAAACTTTAATAATTTAATTTATTATTTTTTAATTGTCTTTACTTTGAAGTTATTATTTTTTTCTATATTTTAGTTTTTGTTAAAGTTAAATATAGATTTGAAATCTGTTTTTTTTTATTTTATATATTTTACAATTGTTTGTTGTTGTTAGGCAAATTATTTTAAGAATATATATTGTTCTCCTCTCGTCTCTCTCTCGTTAAGTCTGAATGTTGTTAGTAACGCCTTTATAAATTTATACCAAGGCAAACGAATCTATTAGTGTTTAATAAATTATGTTTAGCACATTATAATTAAAATAATATCGATTTTATGTAAAATCAAACATCAAAAATCTATTATTCAATTTGGAAAACTAAATTAGAGGCCATCGCACTCAGGAAAATTAAATATATTTTATTATAAATATTTTCATTTCCTTCTTCTGATAACCAGACAATACACGGCGTCAAGATCTGCCACTCAAAACGTTATACTTAAAGAATTCGACGGGAAGTAGTGAACAGAGTGTCTTAACACTAGGTTCCCATGTTTCCTCTGTATACCCTGCTATACGCGTGAAGTTAAAAAAAAGATAAATAAATGAAATGAGGCTACCGCGCCGTGGCGCAGTGTGACAGGATCGGACTGAAAACTCGATGGTTGTGGGTTAAGAATAATAATAATATTTTCATTTTCTATCAGATAAAGTGCGGCGTTAAGCTCCGCGACTACATGCGCAATATCTCAAATTCAGGTGAAAAACTTAGAATGGAGTGTGATAATAGGTTCTGTTTGCCTAGGGTGGAATATAGAAATAAGCTGAATAATAATAATATGTAATTATATATTGATTTTTATTTTTGTGATACTTAAACTTGCACCTATTAGTAATAATTCTAAAAGATAGACATCTTTTTATCTTAACTATCATTTTCGACCTGCAAGATTTAATAAGATAAGAAGATTTCTGACACTTATAGCCGGTAACTCAAATAAATTACCGAAATTACCATTTTAAATTTTTATTATAAGCTTTTAATATTACGATAATATTCCATAATAAATTTTAAAGTGACGCAAGGGCACAATTCAACACACACTGCCTCAAGAACAAGGAAAAGGAGTGTTTTATTGGAACGGAGTGTTATTACACTAAGTTCTCAAGTTCCCTCTGCCTATCCTGCAAAGCGCGAAATACAGCGTGAAGCTAAAAACAATAAATAAATAAAAACTTAATTACCATACAAAATGAACGGGGCTACTAAAACATAAATTTTAATAACATACTAACCTATGAAGAGAATTGACACGATTTATTAAGTGTCGTTGTGTTGAGGCCGGTCGTGGCGCAGCGGCACGAGGTGTGACTGCAAAACCGACTGGTTGTGGGTTCGATTCCCACTCGAGGAGATGAAATATTTACTTAACTTTATATTTTCATTTTTTCGCTCTGGTGCCGAGGTTAAGCGCGGCGTTGAGTTCTGCCACTCAACACGCAATGCCTCCAGAATCCGGCAGAAAGTGGGGAACGGAGTGTCTTAACACTAGGTTCCCTCTGCCTACCCTGCTGCGTGCGAGATACAGCGTGAAGTTAATATAATATATAGGGGAGAGGGGGGCACATTCGAACGATTTTTAAACTTTTGTCATATCTAAAAATTCTACAGTTTTTAACTTCTTTACTATTTCACAATGCATAGTCCAACTGTTGTGCCACACAATCGCAGCATCATATGTAGAAAAATATATAAGGTAAAGGTGCAATATCAACTTTAGTAGCAGTAGTCAAATGTTCAAAGCTGCCCCCCTTGCGGGGTAGCTTTGAACATATATGGGGCAGTTTTGAACTATCATCGAATTCAATGAAATTAAAAGGCTTATCAAACTTTTAAGTAACTTTATTAATAAACTTAACATTAGAAACGATGGAGATCAAATATCAGTACCATGTTAACTAAAAAAAATAAGATACCTAGTGTAATATTGCGGCCGGTCGTGGCGCAGCGGCACAAGGTGTGACTGCGAAACCGACTGGTTGTGGGTTCGATCCCCACTCGAGGAGATGAAATATTTACTTAAATTTATATTTCCATTTCTTCGCTCTGGTGTCGAGGTTGAGCGCGGCGTTGAGTTCTGCCACTCAACACGCAATGCCTCCAGAATTCGGCAGTAAGTGGGGAACGGAGTGTCTTAACACTAGGTTCCCTCTGCCTACCCTGCTGTGTGCGGGATACAGCGTGAAGTATTTTTTTTTTTATATTGCGATTGTACTAGTACTAGTGTTAAATAACTTTAATATTAATTTAAAAAACGTACAAACAAAAAGGTAGCTTTGGCTTCCTAGAAGTAATTAACATTATGGGATCAATCATAGAATAAATCTAATATTATGAAAATAAAACAAAATATTTTTTAAATAAACAGCTTACTACCCTAATTTGAACTTAGAAAAATTAAATTTAAAGGAAAACATAGATGTAGTATGTGACGTAACCAACAACTGAAATTGGGGGAAGTAGTCTACGTAAGAAATAAAAATCAGCTTCACGTTTTATACCGCACACAGCACGGTATGCAGAGGGAACCTAGTGTTAAGACATTC
>JAATLQ010002190.1:95444-108305 GCA_013421005.1 Heliconius erato x Heliconius himera
ATCAATCATAGAATAAATCTAATATTATGAAAATAAAACAAAATATTTTTTAAATAAACAGCTTACTACCCTAATTTGAACTTAGAAAAATTAAATTTAAAGGAAAACATAGATGTAGTATGTGACGTAACCAACAACTGAAATTGGGGGAAGTAGTCTACGTAAGAAATAAAAATCAGCTTCACGTTTTATACCGCACACAGCACGGTATGCAGAGGGAACCTAGTGTTAAGACATTCCGTTCCCCACTTTCTGCCGAATTCTGGAGGCATTGCGTGTTGAGTGGCAGAACTCAATTAAATAAATATAAATATATAATAAATTTAAGTAAATATTTCATCTCCTCGAGTGGAGATCGAACCCACAACCAGTCGGTTGTACAGTCACACTTCGTGCCGCTGCGCCGTGACTGGCCTCAAGTCTAGTCTACGTAAGATTTTTGAAAAACTAACGTAGCACTTGTCCTCTTTCTCAACAAAAGAAAAAAATTCAAGCTACTTTTTTAGTATTCACAGATGATGAGACATTCGCTAAAACGAAGTCTCCAATATGTATTAAGTTGTAGTCTAATTCCATTTCGTAGTCTTCATACGCACAGATTTTAGTATCTTCATTCTCTTCACAGTAAATTGTCACTTTTTCTTCTGATTCCAAATGCATTTTTGAGTCAGTTTCTTGTAAAGAAAAGTTAATAATAGTTTTGTTTTTCTTTCGCGGTATTTTTTTACATATAATAATATTCAAAACTGCCCCCTTTATTTTGTTCAAAGCTGCCTCAGTGGTAATTAAAAAATTACAAACGTTTTTTTTTCAAGTAAATGTTTAAAAATTGTAGTGATTTCTAGTTTATTGCATGATATATGAAACATTCTAACTAAAAGAGGAAAAAATTAAACCATATACCTTGAATTGGATCCCTGCGATCCTTACGCGCTTATTTAAAAATGCATAAAATTTTACTCAAAATCAAACACTCCTCGTAACTCAACCACGGGCTCTCATATATCAGCGGTGACAAGTGACACGTGTGCAGGTTAGTGCTGCCACTACTCAAAAAAAATCTACCAAAATTTCTTTTTAAAATAGCTCTGTTAACACATATTTTCAAAGGTGCCCCTGTTCAAAGCTGCCCCCTCTCCCCTATATAATATATATTAAGTGTAAATCATATCTCATATCGGTAATGAACATAAAAGATTCTTTAAAAAAAACACCATGTACGGAAAATGTTTTTTTTTCTCAGCTTCACGTTGTATGTAGCAGGATAGGCAGAGGGAACTTGGAAACCTTGGTATAGTAAGTATTATGGCAGTCCGTCACTATTTAGATATTTCTTTTCCCCCTTTTTCTACCGAATTCTGGAGACATTGCGTGTTGATAGTATTCAACGCCGCGCTTTGCCTCGACACCAAAGCGAAGAAATAAATATATATATTAAATATTTCATTTCCTCGAGTGGGAATCGAACCCACAACCTAACACGCTATCAACTAAACGGAGAAATTGAACATAATGAACTAACGAAGGTGTTTTTAAAGTATACATATATGTTTTCAAATACCTGCAACATCCGTCTGCCTGTGGGAAAAGAAGACAGGTGTCACTTATCGCTTTATAACGAAGTCTTGATTATAAAAGTGTCACTTAAAATTCAACTCTAATCTAAACGAATAAGGTATATAATTGCATTATCAAATTTTTTGTTCATTTCTTATGCGGTCATAATAATATGAAAAAAAGCTAAATGCAAGGAAGTATCGGTAAGTACGGTAAGTCGGCACTGATACGCCAACTTAACATCAATTAGATGTCAGTCATTTTTGAATCTAATTAAGCCTATTAGGTTTTTCTTTTTGTGAATTGTATTACAGTTTTTAAAATCCATGCCTGAAATGGTAACTCGCTTTTGGACATGATGAGATCGATGCCCAAATACGTTAAGTATTTATTAGTTAATAACATGAGTTATTTTTTTTCTCCACATGTTTTATTGCTGTATTATTTCGTCAAGTCAAGTTGCAATGTCTCAGATACGGACAAGAAGCGGAGGACAGAGTGCTTGACACACCTTTTTATCTATGAAAAACGTGGGAACTATTCCCGTACAGAGGAGAGGCTTTAAAGAAAAAAGAAAAAGAATTACAACAGATAAATAAAAGTAGAATCTCTTCTTTCCTATTCTATAATTGTTCTTTAAAAAAATCAAATACTACAACTACATAATAACACTCACACACACTAACATATATCAACGCTTGCTTAGCACCTTAGATCTAAGTATAATTTTGTAAAATAATGTAAAGTTAAAAATAATATTTTCTTATTATAGGTATTAATTGTATGTAAACAATAATGTAATTAATATATATGATAAGGAAATTAGATATAATAATACATTAAAAAAGGGTACGGACCAAGTGTCTGTAGTGTTAAGTAATAATAAATAAATAATAAATTAAAAAAAACTATATAATAAAAGAAAATAATATGAATCCTTATATTTATAATATCATACTACTTCCGCCCCCATCTCGTCCCCATTAATGAATTTTGCAAAAACATATCGAGTTACTAAAGCCAAATAACTGCACAACCCTTCAGATTTACTCACTTGATTTAACTTTGTGTATAAAAACGGCTTTTTGCGTAATATAAAATATTATTACATATAGATTTTTCTTTATTTAGTTGTATTATACTTTTTATGGTAATTTATATAATACATTAAAAGACATGAGAGAGAATAATATATTTTTTTTTAAGTCAATCAATTTTAGAATTTAAAAAAATATTGTCCTTTAACATCTCTATCAGTAACTACATCAAACAAAAGCTTAAAATATATTCTTGATTACATAATCATCAGCTTCACGCTGTATCCCGCACACAGCAGGTTAGGCAGAGCGAACCTAGTGTTAAGACATTCCGTTCCCCACTTTCCGTCGACTTCCAGAAAGCATTGCGTGTTGAGTGGCGGAACACCAGAGCGAAGAAATGAGAATATAAATGTAAATAAATATTCCACTTCCTCGAGTGGGGATCGAACCCACAACCAGTCGATTTACAGTCACATATTGTGCCCCTGTGCCACGACTGGCCTCACAATTTACATACAATTTTATGTTATTATAGTTTCTATATTTTAGCACATTTAAAAAAATAATAAATGATAAATAAGAGCTAGCTCTCATAATGCTTTACAAAAATAATAGTTTTAATTAGTGTTATTACTTAATTACAATTAAGTAATTACAATACCTATTTACAACAATTGAAATTCAGTTGTTTTCAGCTTCACGCTGGATCCCGCTTGCTAGTAGGGTTGGCAAAGAGAGCCTAGTGTAAAGAAACTCCGTCCCCCGCTAATCGCCGAATTCTGAAGCTATTGCGTTTTAAGTGGTAAAATTCCATGCCACGCTTTACCTCGACACCACCACGAAGAAATGGAAATATTAAATACCACATTTCCTTGAGCCGGAATCGAATCCACAGCATGCTTACCTTAACCCATTAAGGCGTTCTATTTTAATAATACTATACACAAAGTAAACACATTTAAAACAGCGCTTGAGACGTAGATATTAGACGTAAGAAAGGGTCGTGATATAAATTGGTTAAATGAAGACAGACAGCACAGGAAAAAGAGCACGACGGACGCTCTAGCGCTAACAATCTGAGAATATAAGGTGCGAATAACATATTCTATAAACATTTAATTAAATTTATGATGTTAAGCGAGTTGGAAGCCTAACATGAATCAGAGTACCTAAAGAGAGAATGGAGTAGGTTGTGGGAGGCCTTTCTCGATTGGAAAACAGAATTTTAGAAAACAAAAAAGCATCAAATAATACCTTTATGTATATATAAATGAATTGTAAATACTGACATGTACGTTTAAAGGCATTATTTATTATACACATTTAACTAAAGCATTTCAATATAAATGCTTAATAAATATAGTTTAAGTAGTCTCCCAGTTTAATTAGTTACTCGAGACAAATTGGTCAAATATATAGATAATAATGTCACCTAAACACTAACTGACGTCAAATAGGTACCTAAGGAACCTTATTCACATGAATTCTATTTATAAAGCTTAAAAAAATCTTAGAAGGCTTACTAAATACTGTAACTTATTTAATTTCAAAACATATATCTTTTTAAATACATTTTAAGATCACCAAAAAATATTTTTGCAACATCTTAAAAGCTAATTCCTATTCAATTTATAGCCAATTTCACTTTTTATTACCATAAAACACCTATCACATCACGAAAATACTCCAAAAAAGGTATTATTACTTGTTTTTTATAGAATAATACAAACAAAAGTAGTTTTTTATACAGTACTATATGACTTTAGCCCCTTTATGTGGACCACGGGTCGTGATTCAACGAGGCGACGACACCAGATGGCAAATCTTCTTTTGAGTGCCATGTATTCAATCAAACGGGTACATTGATGTAATGTGGATATTCCGTTCAAAAATATGGTTTATAACAATTTATTTAAAGTTTTAGCAAATATAAACAATTGCTAAAAATATGTAATAATTGAAATATAAAAATATGAGAACTCTAAATTAAAACGCCGAATAAAATTATATTTAAAATATAATGTAAAGCTTTCTAGTAATGAAAAAATCTGCAATACACGGCGTTAGCGACAAAATAGTTCATAAATGTATTTATTAATAAGTTTAATAAATTCTTGTCGTAAAACAATAAAATGGTGTATAGCAATAAAATAACTAAATATAAAACATCTATATATAAATAAAATAAAAATATAAAAATAAAAAAAATATATATTTTTTTTTTATTCTTAATAAAAAAAACCAGTCAATAGGCGTATCAACACTATAATCGTTGCAGGCGGGCATGTGCTCAAGAAACAATATCCTCATACAAAATCCCGAAGGAGCTAGTTCCCACGGCCCCGACATGTGCTATATATTTTTATATCATTAATTTACTGCTTATCAAATAATTCATTGTAGTCATTTTTATGTCACGTTTCATTAAAGTATAGTATTTCATTTACAGTATTTTTTTTATTAAAAAAAAATATATATAAAACAGTACACTATATGTTTTCTTAATATAGGTATGAAATGGGAAAAGAAGCGTTATGCTGCACAATGTCAATAAACAGTCATAAATACTTTCTAACAAATATTAATTCGATATTTATTTTCCAGAAAAGAAAATCAAACATTGGGAACCTTCTAGCTTTTCAAATGGGTCGATACAAGATATTGCAAAAAATAATAATATTCTAATATAAGTATGTTAAATATATTCATATCAATCAATATAATATAACAACATTTAAAACAAGAAGGTCAACTTTACAACAAAAAGAATCTAAACCTAAACGTCTAACCGCCACTGTCTACCACGTGTCCTTTATAAAGAACTATTATTAACGTCAAGACGAGAAGGTAGCGGCGTGCGCTCTCATAATTGTATTAATCATTCGACGCGACCGGCAGACGTCGATTTTCTTCAACAAAGTGCTCTTGTTTGTTTTTTTTCGTAAGGAAGTCGGTAAAGGTGAACCGTGGGAACGCCGGGCGGGTGCACTTCCCAAAACATCGCACGGCAGCGAGTCGACGTGCGCCCACGCCGGCGGGAGCGAGATAAAACATATATTTACATCTCAAGTGTGACAAGGATGGGTGACGTGACGTGTGCGCGCCGCGCGACAGCTTACAATCGCGTGATCATCTACAAGAAATAATAAAACGGCAATAAAAGAAACACGAGACAACGGTAAGAGTGGCGCGCGCGTGCGAGCGAGACGCCGCTAGTGGCGGACGGGCTGCGCGCGCGCACTCGACTTACCGACGAATTTCAAAGATCAATGATCGATGCGATAAGAGCGAGACGCATGACAAGCACTAATATAATAGATAGAGATAGATGATAAGGATTAAGGTGTGTGTGAATGAGAAAGCTATATATTTGGCTCGTGGCAGATTCTTCAAAGTAATCACAAAAGAGGGCGCTATATAGATTTCAGCGGTTTTTTGAAGCTTCAGTCCTTTAACAGAGTTATGTTCCATGATATTACGAATAAAGATGTACAAATAATAAGAAATACATGCAATTGGCATGTTTTATAAAATCACATTTTTTATCTATTTAGATATGGTAAAAAAAAGTTTTATTATTGTAAATTTCGTAAATTTAAATTACAAAAAGCAATTAATAAAAAAATGTGTAATCTTACGACTCTCAAGGAATTATACCATAAAAATTAATAAAAATGATCTTTTACTTTTTGTCAACTAAAATAAGAAGAATATATAAATTTAAAACGAGTCGCGATATTGCATCACTAGCGCCAATGGACAACAAAGAAAGCGCTTTAGTTCTTTACTCTATTCATAGATGGCGTAAGCAAGGTCATTGTAAAATAGGTAAATAAATACTACTACTCGTATTTATTTCTTAGATATTTGATTTAGCTTTGCAATAATGGAAGGGACTTAATGAGGAGCGGAGTGTCTTAACACTAGACTCCTAGGTTCCCTCTGCCTGTCATAATATTAAAGCTATGCAATCGAATTTAAAGCTTAACCAAACGGATTTTTTTTATCTATACTTTAAGTATATATTAGATCTTAAGTATTAACTTAAGTTATTTTTTTAATATGAAAAATATAAAAATTCATACTATCGATTAGTTGTAAAATCTTAATATTAATATTGGAACTGTTATTACCGTGCATTGCGTTTGAATAAATTTAATATCTTTAATCAATTACCGTCAACAAGATACCGCTTTTAATTTTAATTAATAACAAGTTATGACTTTGCACATTTAAAGTAATTAGATAAATTTTACGGAACCAAATGAGTGATATTAAAACTGATATCTTAATAAGCTACAACAGTTTTGTTAAGTATTTAGGATAATAACCTAAGAAAAACTTAAACGACTTGTACAGTACTAGCGATCGACACTCGGCTTCGCCCGCTCAAAGTTATTTTTATAGACAATTTTTTTATATAAATTTACGCCTATATGTTGTTCTGATGTATCAACTGTTTTATAGTAAAGTTTCAACTAAATCTGTTCAGTAATTTTTACGAGAAAGTGTCTTAAAGGCGTTCAACGCACCTGTAGCTCCTCTGGTGTTGCACGTGGTCGTGGGCGGCGGTGATCACTTACCATCAGGTGACCCGTACGCTCGTTTTCCTTGTCTTTTTCCATACAAAAAATTCTTACAAACTTTCACACTTATAATATTAGAAAGATAAGATAAGATGATTATGGCGTTTTCGTTATTTTTGCGGGCGTACAAATATTTGGTATTAAACTCTCGTAAATTGTAGTTTATTATTTTTAAGCGTGTATATTTAAAATGGATATATTTGGTCCATATAGCCAAAATGTAGCGATCACTTAATATGAGAATAAATGGAATTCTAAGTAACTTATCTCCCTTTTCCTGAATTAAATTAACAAAAAAATATGAACTTTGTAAAAAGTAGTCGGTATACAGTAGCATGTACGTATCAGCTTCACGCTGGGTGTCAGACTAAACCTAATTTTAAGACACCCCGTCCGCGCACTGGTGAATTTTCGAGACATTGCGAGTTGGCGGAACTCAACACCGCGCAACATAGCAAAGTATAAACATATAAAATATATCCCCTTAGTGGGGATCGTATCCACAATCATACGTTTACAGTCACAAGTTGTTCCACTCCTCCACGCCGGCCTCAAACACAAATTTTCATATATTTACAACATAATAAAATCTAAGTGGTTTACAGCGACCTCTCAATAAACACGTTACTATCAGCAGCGTGGTCGTTGCTACGGTTTATATATCTTATAAATCGATCCACCGGAAGCTGTAATTAGCTATACATCAATGTAGAGATTAGATTTACAATAACATGGTTTGACGTCGTCTTGGTGCAAGCTTTACGCAATATTTATAAGCTATATATTAATTAAGCTTTAGGCCAGTGGTTGCACAGTGGTACGTCACTGTACACGCGACAGGTTGTGGGTTCGATTCCCACCCAATAAAATGTTTAATATTTTCATTGTTTCGCACTGGTGTCGAGGCAAAAGCGCGGCGTTGTGCTCTGCCACTCAACACACAATGCCTGCAGAATTTGGTGGAAAGTGGGGAGTACCTTAACACTGCCTACCATGCTACAATCGGAATACAGCGTGAAGATAAAAAAAATATAAAGCTTGGATGAATATTAAAAAGCAATAAGAAAAGCAAATAGGTTAAAAATCGAGAATGATATTTGCTCGAAAATGCAAAAAAATAACTTGATTCTATAACATTATGAAGATGTAATATTTAATCCTCAATGAGAAGAACTATTCCTACTTCTACAGAAGAACACAATGTAATATTGACATTTTTAAAAATATTTTTTTCATTTTTCAGAATCAGCTTCACGCTGTATCTCGTACACAGCAGGGTACGCAGAAGGAACCTAATGCTAAAACTCCGTTTCCCACTACAAGTTTTTGAGTAATTCCCCACTATCTTATCTAGAAGATGATAAATCTGGAAAAGGCGCTAACCCAAATAACAGCAAAGCATTTTTTATCGTTTTTGTAAGACGACGACGGTATCCCATATTTAAAATACATACCTTTATAACTATTAACTACTCCTGGAAGCTGAATTATCCGATATAGAGATACTATTAACAATTTATCTTATTTAGTCGTCGTATACTTCCTGCATTCGATAAGAATGTCATCGTGAGAATAAAGTACTTACCTAATAAAATACCCGCCTCTGATAGTCCATTTCCGTCAAATGAATATCTTGTGATAGTATCTTAATTATGTGGAGAGTAAATCAGATAGGTACCTACATGCCTTTTATTTAAGACAGATCGATTTACCTCCAAGTACTTATGGGTACCTCAGCAGGACTTACGGTTACGACTTCCTATATTTAATGACCATCGTTTAAGTTTCCAATGGGCCAAAATTATATGTTGTTTACGAAATATATATTTTTTGTATTATTTATCATTTTTTTTCTTTTTCCCATCTAGCAGAGAAGGTAGAAGGAATCTACTGTTAAGACACTCCGTGGCGCTGAACTCGTCCGACGTTGAGTTCAGCGCTACGATTTAAGGAAGTTTTTAGTTATAATAAAATGTTATAATTATGAGGCCATCGTTGTACAGTGGCACAAGCGTGTGACTAGAGAAAACGCAATGGTTGTGGGTTCGGTCCCCACTCGGGGGAATGAATAATTATTTATTTCTTTATATTTTCATTTCTTCGCTCTGGTAACAAGACAAGGCGCGGCGTTGAGTTCATTCCAGATATCGGCGGAAAGTGGGAAACGGACATGTCTTAACACTAGACAAAACGCGGCAATGAGTTCCGCCACTCGACACGCAACGCCTCAAAACTTCGGCGATAAATGTGGATGTGAAATGTGGACTATCTTAACCCTCTGCCTGCCCTGCTTTATGCGGGATAAAGCGTGAAACTAAAAAAAAATACACTAACCACTACAACACATAATCTCACTACATCACACACCCAATCCCCACTAAATTCCACTAAAACAGCGAAAAACTAAATCAGCAATTCTACAAAACGTGACACATTTAAGTGAACATTAGTAGAATATGTTTAGATCGGAAAATAGCGTGGTAGGCGGGCGCGTGCGCCTCTATTGGCCGTGCGTGCACCAATCACGGCGGGAGGCAGAGCTAGGTCAGGGGTTTTCACGTTTAGTGCTTAGAATAATTGTTGCAATTATCTTATTTTGTTTTGATGATTGGTAATAATAGGTGTTTGTGTAGAATGTATTTCGACCTTCCTTCTTTTTTATTGTAGGATTGGAATATAGTGATTTTTGTTGGTGGTGTGTTGTAGAATTAGATAGGCATAGGTATGCCTTTAGGTAATTATTTTACAAAATACTAATTTGAAAATTATATATGTAAGTAGTAGGTAGTTAATATATATCTAAATAAATAAAGGTAGTAAAGCAGCGGCACAGGGCTTGACCGTAAGCGAGACTGTTATGGGTTCGATTCTCAATTCTCAGTTATTTTCGTTTTCTTGCTGTGGCAACAAAACAAAGCGCAGGGTTATTAATTTGATCTAGGCAGAAAGTGTAAAATGGAGTGTCTTAACACTAGTTTCTGTTTATCTTGATATATTCAGCATACAGAATGAATGTGAAACAAAAAGAAAACAAAAATAAAAAAGAATAAATAAGGCTTCCAGTAGTGGTAAGTAGAATATTTATTCTACGTTATGAGCATACGATCATACCTATATTAGGATTTTTATACAGTTTTACGATTTCAGGCGACGCTCTTGGAGCTTATTCGCTACATCAGGGACTTTAAGACTACCTCGAATGAATGTGTTACGTATGCGGTCAGACCGCGTTATGCCGCAAATTTACCTTAGCATCTTCATTTCCGTGACGTGAAACTCCTGAGTGGTGGCCAGCATTCGCTGCCGTATAAAAGAACCGGTCGAATGATGATCTTGTATATCATCCCTTGAGTTTGTGCGGTATACTGCCATCGCACTATACACTTATCCGGCTATAGACATCGTAATTAATGCCTTCAGATTCGTGCATAAAGGATCCAAGGTACCTGAACTTTTCCGACTTAACAGCTGGTTCAGGACCTATATGGATTGTGCTCGAGCTAGGGCTCCCGCAGGTCATGTACTCGGTCTTCGATACATTTAGTTTAAGAACACCGTTCTCAAGCGTACTCTTCCGGTGGTTCACTTTACGGTCCAGTATCAGTCGATTCTCCTCAATAAGTGCCATGTCATCGGCTTACATCATCAGCCATGGAGATTGGTCTTGGTTGTGAGCCGAGACAGTATAGAGCACTACATTGAGTAAGAACGGACTAAGACTCGGCTCTTAGTGAACTTTTACTGTAATCTGGATGGGTTTAGTGTCGCGTGGGTGCGTTCATTTCCTTGCTCTGGTAACCTCAAGAATTCGGTGGAAAGTGGGGAATAAAACACTCCCAGGTTCCCCTCTACCTGACTATGTTTGGAATACAATGTGAAGCTAAATTAATATTCATTGTATAAAATATACATATATTTATTTCAATTTCTTCGCTCTGGTGACGAGGCAAAAGAGCGGCGTTGAGTTCCGCCACTCAACACGCAATGCCTCCAAAATTCGGCGGAAAGTGGGAAACGGAGTGTCTTAACGTTAGATTACCTCAAAATACAATAAAACATAATTGTTCGTCTCATCTCGTACTCGTCTCTTACACTAACGTTTAGATACAACCTTCAATTCATATAAAAAATAAGAAATAGATTAAGTATTATATTCTATAGTAACTTTTCAACTCATCCTGACCTTTTCCAAATATAAGTCGTCCTTAAAATCAACATGACAAAAATGATGAAAAGCAAAAAAATCGAGACCTTGACCAAAATCTGCGTTACCCCACTCTACCCCTACTAAATACAAAAGCAAAACTAAACAACAATGAAACACCTGTGAAGGCTTCTTTTTTGTCAACCAAAAGTATTTGGGGCGAAATATTTTTTTTTTTTGGTAAACGCTATTGTAATATGAAATGGGTAAATCAAATTCATAACGTTTTTTTAGTCCTTTTTTAGGCATAAAAAATTAGGTCTATCCATTTGTAATGATGATATACTTTTTTGTTACTACCGATTTTTTTCTTTTTTTTACTATAATATTTTTAGAGACTTCTACCAATATAGATAATTGTGATAATCTAGTACAGAACCTCACTGGTTTGTATGATTAAATTCGTATTTGTGTAATCTATACTGAATTATAAGTAACATTTGAAAGTTATTTATTAACGTGAACTCTTACTCGATAATTAAATTCTCTAATCTAATCCAGATTTTTAAGCAGGAGGATTTGAATTTTTTTCTTTATGAAAAAAACACTTAATATATTTACCTTGTCTTTAGCACCCATAGCACCATTCAGGAAATTGTAGAATCAGCATAATAAAGTTTTTTTTTATATTCTTACTTATAAAATAACTTTACGTCCAAAAAAAATAAAAATATAAAAACAATAACAATCCCCAATCACCATAAATATATACACAACATATATATATACAAAATAAAAGAACGAGGTCCAATAATTTAAAAATTGGAAGGAAAGTTACTTTAAAATGCAAAAGTAAAAAACGGCAAAAAATTGCAAAAGCGATGCTTTACCGTGGGAGAAATAGGCAGGTGTGCGCCCGCGCATGACACCGTATCGTATAGTACCCTATAGTTTTTGCGGTCATATTGATTTTTAATTAACACTGGCTGGCTTTAAAAAAAATGTTAACTAAGTAATCGTGTATTGCGAGTTATTGGCCGGAACTGTTGGATCGAATGGGTTCTTTTAATTGGATTGTTCGTGAGAAAAATTTTATTGTATTTTCTTAAGTAATGTTTCGTTATAAACTTTAAATTGATAATAATGGAATCTGTGTTTATTTTTAGGAAAATAATATAAAATGTGGAATATTTCTTTGAGAAAATATTTAAAAAAATTACTTACTTATATATTCACAATAAGTTTCGTCTTGAAGAATAGGATACATAATTTCTTAAGGATAAACATATCATCAGTCAAGTTACATTGATGGTTTTGCTTGATTTCAGTAACGCATTTAATAACATTGATTTTGATATTCTACTAGCCATTATGTATTCGCTTAACATATCTCCTACAGTGATTGACTGGTTTCACTCTTACTTGTACGGGCGCAAGCAACGTATTCGGATTCAGGACTCCTATTCTGAATGGTCTCCGGTGATTGCTGGCGTCCCTCAAGGTGGCGTGTTGTCTCCTCTTTTATTTTCACTTT
>JAATLQ010002231.1:6086-49592 GCA_013421005.1 Heliconius erato x Heliconius himera
TGAGTGCAAATATTCACATTAAGTAACCTCTTTAAACCAGGCAACCTTGGACTTGCGGCAGACTGAGAGCTGGCAACCATTGTTTTTCCAATTCCTTATGCGATTTTCTTTCAAATGATATGCGATTCACATAAAAAACATATGAGTGCAATTTTCTCCAAAAACTAGTTACGAAAAACATTAATTAAAGGTGATTGCGGCAGGATTTTTTTGGGCAACCCTAGTGTAATCTATTCTACTATCATGTATCATTCTTAAATATAAGTTTCATTAGAAAATCTAATCCCTACAGTTTTAAACGATGGGATCTTAGGCCACTATATCTATCTCTTGTAAAGAAGTCACAATAAGATATTTTGTAACAAAAAATACTTGAAAATTGCTAGGTGACATTTCAACGTTTTTTTATTTGTCAAAGATATTCACACTTACGAGCAAATATTATTCCATCATAAAGAAAAAAAAATGTTTTATGAAGATAAGCTTTTGGCCTTTGTAGCATGTAATTGGACGTACATTTTTCGAGAAATTATAAAATTAAAATAATTCAACACTCTGTTTACGGCCGCAAGCATAGGCTCAAGTCCCGCGGGCGACGCATTTGCCGCCGATTTCGTCGTCGCATGCAGCCACTTAGTGCTTGCACTTTTTCAAAATTATAAAAAAATATTGAATGTATAAATTATATAATCAATCTTATAGAAAATACAGCATAATAAAATAATTATAGGTAGTATACGGGCGAAGCCGCGGAAGCTAGTAAGTGATAAAATGTATTTACTCCGTTTTAACTGAAAATACAAATAGGTGATAATAATAGCCTACCCTACCCTAGCCAACAGTAATAAATTTTCAATTATAAATTTATTTATAATCAAACACATTTATCCAAGTCTGTGAAAACTCTCTCATAGATCACAGGCGATTAGGGTTTTAAATATTTATATACATTCAATTGAACATTAGGTGCGGATCCCAGATTTGCATAAAAATAACATAATAAATTTTAAACTAGATCGACGGCTCAATTTCAACGTTACAGATTATTTTAACCAATTAATATTTGACCAGAATTAATATTATACGAAAAAACTGTTGGTATTTATTTTTGTTAGAAATTTTTTCTTTATAGATATATCTTCGGAGGAAACCTAGTTTCTTACTGTATTTTATATCCTTTAAAATTTAGAAGTTTATTAGAGAATTGTTGTATGTTGAATGTCAGAAACAAAGGTCACACCTTTTAAAGTCTTTTAAAGTTAATTAAAAAAATACAAGTAGTTGATATATCGGTGAAATATTAACTATTTTTATTTTTTGGAAACGTGGAAATTAATTCAATAAAAAATGTATAACACATTCTTTTTGCGTCACGTTGTATCCCACACACACAGCATAATCAGAGGGAACCTAGTGTTAAGACTATCCGTTCCCCATTTTCCGCCGAATTCTGAAGGCATACGTGTTGTGTGACGTAATCATCTGACACCAGAACGAAGAAAATAGAAATAATAAATAGTTAATTTCATCGAGTGGAAATGAAACCCACAACCTGTCGCATTTATAGTTACACTTTGCACCAATGCACCACGACTGGCCTCACTACATTATATAATTGGATCAATTTCGAGCATTTTCCTGCTGCGGTGCTGAGTTTCTTGCTATCTCAAAGCTTACCAATTAAACACAAATTTGCTATTCACTAAAGTAATATACCTGAGAGCTTAAGCTCAGATAGTTCCTCTACAATCCCCAACCTCCAAGCAAGCCCAAGTTGTCAGACGAGCTGCAGAATAGACACAGAGCTATTCCGGGGATCAATCCGATTGCTATTTCAATTTCATTCATAGTTTCGAACTGTTGGTATTGAAGCTTACTTTTTTCACAATTGGAAAACTATAAATATTTCCACATTTATTTTTCATTATCTGAATTTTTTTTTTGAAAGGTGTTGTTGCGATTGTTTGTTTTTGTTGAGCCTCTTGTTGTGTTTATTAAGTTTTCAATGTTACTATTTTTAAATACATATATGTATATGTACAGCTCATATTCCTTTTATTAAGCAAAAAATATTATTTTTACTTTGTAATAAAATTTGAAAATTTTTTTTACTCGTATATAATTCATATACGATAATAACTTACTGTTGAATATTTATATATTTTTATTGTTGAAACCTCATATCTATATATATAAAAGGACTTGTGCTGACTGACTGAGGTAAGACGCACGCAGAGCCGTAACCGCTGATGGTAGAAACGTGAAATTTGGGCAGATGTTTATTTTCATATTCTGGACATCCACTAAGAAGGGATTTTGAAAAATTTTAACCCTAAAGGGATGAAATAGGGGTTGAAAGTCGGTACAGATAAAAAAAAAATATCTGTACCGATTTTTATAAAATGTGAAATTCAGACTCTTAAAAATATTTCATTGAACATGTGTTTCATAGTTTTTCAGAACCCCTAGGGGTTCAAATAAGGGGTTGAAAGTTTATATGGAAAAATCTTTAAATTGCCACCGATTTTTATAAAAATTTAAATTCAGACTGTTAAAAATATTTTATTGAACACGTGTTTCGTGGTTTTTTTAGAATTCACTCCTAATAAGCGGGCGAAGCCGCGCGCGCCCACTAGTATACACATATATTTCTTTCATATTACTCTATTCAGGTAACTTCGACAACCAACGTAGATAATACATCCGAAATGAAAATAATTATTGTCACCTAAAACAAAGTAAACTTCGCTTCGACTCACCGTCGTTCCCGGAATACCCCACAAGGGTTCCAGGTTCATTTTACGAGGATCTATTTGCCATCAACACAGGTAATAGTCTATCGGAGGTAATCTCCAGCGTCATTCGATCATGAAATTGTTAATTACCACACAACGGATCTAACCCTTCCTATATTGTTTTATTGGATAAATTGGCAGGGCTCTATAAAATTAGCGAGTCTAATAAGTTTCGGAACTCTATAGAAAGGATTAATGTCAGTTCTATTAGTTACTTTGTTTATTTTGGCTTGGATTTTCGAACAAATCGAAGGTTATTCGTTTTCTTAATCACGTTTGGATTTTAATTTATTTATATAAATAAATAAACGTGTCTGTTCCATTTATATAAGCTTAATGTTTTTGGAAGTATCTTTTCTATAGTGTTACATTTTTTAAAGAATTCTACTGTTTTTAAGCAACTAGCAATGCAGGCAGACAGCAATTATTGTATGTATGAATATTTTTATAATGTTTTATATTTAGTTGAGGCCACTCTTGGCGCAGCGGCAGAAAGTGTGACTGTAAAATCGACTGGTTGTGGTATGTCTTAACACTAGGTTCCCTCTACCTACCCTGCTGTGTGCGGGATGCAGCGTGAAGCTGATTTATTTTATATTTAAAAGTAGAGATTAATGACAATCTCAATAAATAAAGTTTCAGGTTTCATGTGTTTTATTAACTAATTAATTTTACTTTACAAATGCTACTTACTATTTGTTTGCTATTAATATTAATTATTAACAGACGAGAAAACGATAAATTATTGTCAAAGTGATCCAAAACGTCTGAGGCAAAATAACGTGTTGTTTAAATTACGTGTTGTTTAGAATTCTGAGGCCACTCGCGGCGCAGAGGCACAAGTGGGTGACTGTAAACGTGACAGATTGTAGGTTGTAGGTTCGATTCCCACTCAAGGAAATGAAATATTTATTATATTTTCATTTCTTCATTGGGTTCCGCTATTCAACATACTTCCAGAAATCGGTAAATAATGGGGAACGGAGCATCTTAACCTTAGATTTCCTCTACCTAACCTTCTACAGTGCAGGACAGAACGCGAAGCTAAAAAGCAATCATAAGATCTTTTTAAATTGTGCTGTCATCGGAATCAAAGGCATTAAGTACGTACCGGCATTCCGCCACGAACGCCGTAAAATTGTAATCGATATCCAACCCTTGGTAGGATTAAACCCCGTGATTACAGGACCCAAATGGATTAAATGTTACTCAATTTAGTAAAAGCGGATCAAAATTATTTCCTATCGCCGCCTATATCAATCAGTTTTGTTTGTATTTTAAATCACTAAATTAACGTCATTTGTGATAAATAACTATAATATAATAGTGTCTTCGTTTTACAATATTAAAGATTGTCATGTACAGTCGTGGCGCAGAGACACAAAGTGTTTGTGTGTGTATATGCGACTGATTGTGGGTTTGATTTTTATATATTTTCATCTCTTCGCTCTGTTGTTTCTATTTTCATCTGTTCGTTCTGTTGAGTTCCGCCACTCAACACGCAATGCCTCCATAATTCGCCAGAAAGTGGGAAACGGAGTGTCTTAACACTAGGTTCCCTCTGCCTACCCTGCTGTGTGCGGAATATAGTGTGAAGCTGATTTTATTTTCATTTAAAACCTGGTGTTTCCCATCTTAATTTCGCCATTTATGTTATCCATGAGAAAATCACATAAGTCTTAAATTTGCATTAAGTATGTGTGCGACAAATGGACGTATAACTCAATAACACGCCAACCGATTTCGATGATTATTTTTTTATTGCAGCACTTCAAAGGTAGTTTGATGTGAGCTTGGTTATGTTCTGATTATGTGATCCGGTTGAAGTCGGTTTTTATTGTTAAAAATTATACTCATTAAATACTGTTGAACTGTGAACTATAATTCGATTATTACTATTAAATGTGCGGTGTTCGGCGGAAAGTGGGGAACAGAGAGTCTCAACATGTATGAAACTGAAAAAAAAAAATCGGACAAGCGTGAGTCGGGCTCGTTCATCGAGCGTTCCGTATAAAAATTGAATGTATTGAGCTTTTTCTAAAAATTCATGCTGATCTTAGCCAGAGCCTTTTCATCTGATTCTAACTTTAACTAGCGGCGTTAATACAAAATTTTGCTCCCCTTTTAAGGCCATTATTTAGTTTTTAGTTTTTTTTTCTGAACTAATACTACCCGTAGTTGTTAGGTGCCAAATTTTATAATTCTATGTTAACCGGAAGTACCTTATTAATTTTGATTCCCTTTATAGTGTCAAAATATGTGTTTTTTGCTATATAAACGGCCATATCTTTTTTTTAAGTAAATGTATAAATACGTTTTTTTTTCCAGGAAATCATGAGGCCGTGCTTCTATTACAGCACTTTTCATGCTTACGAGACACCTTTCCCTAATAAATAAATAAATTTAATGTATTTTGAGTGGTAGAACACAACGCCGCGTTGTGTCTAGCAGTGCGTAAAATTAATAACAATTAAAATATAATTGGCCCTCCAAGTGAGAAATCGTTTACAATTACACACTGTGCCTCTACCCAACCACAGCCTCTGCTACTAAATGCAATATATACTAAAATACAATATAGTAGACCGAGGCGAAGCGGATCAATGGTAAGAAATTTGTTGATATTTTTAATAATATGAGACGAATAAATCAAACGTCTAGCGTCTTACTTCCCTCACCTCACTTTTATCTCTCGTCAATGGTAGTTTTTTGATTCGTTGTTTACATCAGTCAGTGCATTATACCAGTGCTGCTGAACCACTTGAACCACTTTCAGATTGTTGGGTGTGTCACACTTATAATTTCATTAAATAACCCTAAGGATGTATGTTATAACTTTTTGTTATATTGATTACAAAAGAGTCTATTGGAGAATATATTTTAATTTTTATGAATAATATGGTAGGTAAAAGCACAAAATATTTATTAAAAAAATCTTTAATGTGGGGTTATTCGGATCATTCTTTCGAAAAGGTACCTAAAGTGGTTTGTAAATATACGTTTATATTAGCAGAAAGAAAAGCAGCAGAGGTAGACAAGGTCCGTATGTGAGTGATTTGTATGTTAATCATTAATATTTATATATAATAATTATTATTATTTTCATTTTTTTCTGGAGATTGCAAAGGATATAATGTTACAACAAATAATTTTGAATTTATTTTACGTTCGATCCTATTCTCCCCACAAAATGGGGCGAATCGGATATTTTTGGTAATGTGAGTTTTGTGTTAATTATTTGGAGAATTTATTAATATTTTATTTTTGTTATGTTTTTTACGTAGCTAGATTGTTAATGATTACTATTTAACCAATAAAAGTTTCATATAGTGTGCTTTAGTATGACTTTCATATTCACAAAAAAAAATGAACGTTTTCTAAATAAGTAAAAAAAAATGATCCGATTCGCCTCGGTCTACCCTATATACTAAAACCCTAGAATGTATCTACACACGTCCGTTACATGTTAACGGACTTCCTTAGCAGATAATCCCGCTTGAGGCCTATTTAAGCATAGAGATGTACGAGTACACTGTAGAGGTGTAGACGAGCTTAAATGTCTGGTGTTATACATGCCTTTACAACCATTTACAATTACATATTCTTTTTACTTTTACAGTACATTTAAGAAGTTTATATAGTAACGATTTAATATAAAGTATCGATTTTTTAAGGCTTAGAATTAAATTCAAATTAAATCAGCTTCACGCTGTATCTCGTACATTGCAGCAGCAGGGTACGCAGAGGGAACCTAGTGTTAAAACGCTCCGTTCCCCACTTTCAGCCGAATTCTGGAGGTATTGCGTGTTAAGTGGCGGAATTTAACATCGCACTTTGCCTCGACACCAGAGCAAAGAAATGCAAATATAAATGTATAATAAATATTTAATTTCCTCGAATGGGGATCGAACCCACAACCAGTCGATTTTACAGTAACACTTTGTGACCCTTCGCCACGACTAGTAAGACTTAGTAATATATATTTTTTTAATTTTGAATTGCGATGCTATCAAAACTTTAACCCATACGTCGCATCACAACCACAGTTCTCTTTCAGTAAAAGACCCATATTAACATAATGACATAAAAGATAAAAATTTTAAAATTGTTTCTTAAATTAAATTTGATACTTGCTAAAGTACGGTGATTTTGATTTTGATCACAGACGGACACTTAAATTTTATTTGCATATACGTATAGTAAAGACAAAAACTATTGCAACATTGTAATCGGTAGTTCATTTCATTTAAAATTAGTGCATACGCACGCAAATTTAATTTAGTCAACTTTTATAGTTTGTACTTCCCGTTGTTGCCCTCACTGCACCGTTTGTTAAGTTTTTCAAAAGAATAAATTTACTTAAGAATCTTACTCACTTTAAAATAAGATGTGTTTATATTTGTGTGATCTCACTTTAAAATTAATAAATTACTTCAAAATACCTTCCTACCTACTAGCATCTGTATTTAAATTATTTGAAACACAATTTTTGATTTTAATGGCATTTATTAGAAAAAATATATCATTCTTACAATATAATAATTTATAAGTAAACTTAAACAATTTCAATATAATAATAAAATTATATAAAATAATAGAATATTTGTATAATAAAAAGATCACACTGACTAGATTGCCACACCCCTGTCTGTTACAGTTTGACCACGATTATGACATGTAAGAAAAGATAAACCAAAAGAAAAAACTTTGAAAAAAGAAAAGAAATAGAAAATAACTCTGTGGTTGGATTTTTTTTCCAAAAACCAAAAGTATTTTTTATCCAAATCTCGATCCATAGAAACTCGTAAAAAAAGAACAAAGCTGAATAGATATCTGAGAGAGAGTTTAGTTTAATTTTTGCAACATACTGCCTGTTTAAATACGTAGTTGCTACTTTAACTTCACAAATAAATAAATTCCCTATAACTTCATAAATGATAAATTTTTGATTACTCTTTTTGCTCATCCTCTGAATCACGATTGACAGAGAAGTCACTCTATTCTCTCCTTTTTATTTTTCGAAAATCGAATTCCTATTTCTTACAATGGAAAGTTATTGCCAGTGAACGATTGAAACAATATCGAAACATAGCTTCACTAACAAAGAGAATGCACATTGAATGCCGATAGCTTTGTCCGAGTCAGTTCATATGAAAATAAATGGTAGTGATATACGTAAGTAAGACATACATACAAGTATTACATACTTTGCGTAACATAAATTTAAATTAATTTTTTAAGAACGAATTTCCTTTTACTCTGTTCTACATAAAGAAATGGAAGGAGCCTATTTTAAATTACTTGTTTTTACTTGTTCTTAAAAATCTTTTTTTTTTTACTTCTTCTGTAAAGAGCACGTTTCAACAGTTATGTATATGTAATTGTATATAATCTTTTGTTATCAGCTTCACGCTGTATCCCGCATGTATCAGGGTAAGCAGAGAAGGCCTAGTGTTAAGACACTCCGCTCCCTATTGTCCGCCGAATTCTGGAGACATTACTTGTTGAATGGCGGAACTAAACGCCGTATTTATACAATCCTTTTCTATGTAATTCATTATCAGTATTACAATAAAGATAATCTATTTGCTCATATCATAATACATGGACAAACTTACTTTAACATTTTTGGTTAATTACAAACGTATTAATTAAAAACCTGGATTTGGGCTCTGTTGCTTTACATATTTTAATGAATGGACCTCGTGGTGATGGTTTGTTAAATTATTAGTAGGAATTATTTATTCATAACTATTCATTATATTAATAATATATATAAAAATACTGATACAGATGAAATATAAGCATTTTTATAAGAAAAAATAATGGAAACTACACTAAAGTATGAAAAACTTAATAAATACATAAATATTTCTTTAAATATAATAAAAAAGGAAAGATAGAAACGTTAAAAGAGAATTAAATCTATAATATTAAAAAAATAAATATAATGTTATTTTACTATCTAACGGTAACTTTTGGACATAACAATAATAATAAATAATCCTATTAATATATTTATATTATTATCTTATTATTAATAAAAATGACTTAAATATTCTTTGGTAAATTAGCTGTATTCGTGAGCATTAATTAATTAAAAGCTTATTATTTTCTATATTTGTTTATAATTAAAATTAAAAACTAACTAAGTAGAATAAGATCGCTAGTGTTATTCGTAGCTCGTTTTCCCGCGTAAATATTTAAAAAAAAAACTAAAATTAATATTTCTATATCTGTACCATTTTAACGAAAAGCTTCCATTAAAATAATAATAATATATTTTGTATTAAGCAAAACATAAATTTTATATATACCTACTATCAAACTATGAATAATATTTGAAAGAATATTAAATAATAATTATTATATATTTATTATTTTATATATTAATATCTATTAATAGTTTATTATAAATCAGAATATCCACAATTATCCATGTTTATTTCGATGTTCTTGTCACCAGTGCCTGTGATCACCTGCAGCACTTTGAAGGCCTTGGACTGCCGAGGAGGGCCTTCTTGCGTAATTTTATGGTAGTACACGCTGAAATTATGAAAAATATTGAAATTTATATCGGCAACGTTTTTTTTCAACATTTAAAACACACAGTTACACTTATGTCGTGATCTGTACATAAGCATAAGGTTCCGCCACTCAACACGCAATGCCTCCAGAATTCGGCGAAAAGTGGGGAACGGAGTGTCTTAACACTAGGTTCCTTCTGCCTACCCTGCTATGTGCGGGATACATCGTAAAGCTGATAAGGTAAGTGAATTAAGAATTTAAAAAAAAATATGAAAAGCCAAACAATATATTATTATTTGCTTATTCAGTTAATAATCTCATATTCATTATTTATTTTTATGTTGAAATATATCAATATTTACACTTAATTAGATAAAATATAAATTATATGAAATGTACTAAAAACTGTATAAAATAGTGTGCTAACTATTATATAAAATGATTTCACGCATCACATCAGATGAATATATATATTTGTTAAGCAAATTCAATCATGTTTTTTTTCAGCTTAATGCCCTCATGCTGCAGGGTAGGCAGAGGCAAGTGCCTAGTGTTAAGACACTCTGCTCCCCACATCCGCCGAATTCCGGAGATATTGATTGTGTGGCGGAACTCCACGCCGCGCTTCGTCTGGACACCAGAGCAAAGGAATGAAAATATGAAATATTAATGATGAATATGACTGTAATAATCATGTTTTTTTTACCATTGTTTAGTAGAAAACAAGAACATCAAAAGTTTGTAAATATTAGAAGCCAAATATCTCGAAAAAAAAAACAAAAATAATAGCAAAAAAGCCGTACAATATATAAAAATTTAAAAATTTTGAAAGCGCAAAGTTAAAATTTTTAGTTTTAAACATCGATTTAACAGCTAATTACAGAGAGCGCAAATTGGTTAAATGGCTGGAGTAAACAGAATTAGCTCGAGCTGGCGAAGCGTGATGTGATGCTAATAACTCTAATTATAGCAAGTGCCTGATTCATGGAAGCGGTGCTATAAAAAATATGTTTACTTTGGACAGTGCAAACGGCTCCCTTAATACCGCCCACCGAAGCTGAAAAATTATAAAGTTGCTTTAAGATCTGGAGGAGGGAGGAGCACTCCGCTAAACATCTAGGAGTTTTAACTAATTTAGTGCAGTTTAGATATTCTTTTTGTGCTGTAACATCATTAAATTAAAAGAACAAAATTGTGTTTTTCGGTCTTTAGATGTAAATTTTATGGTAGAGTCTTGTTTAATATATTTTTTAAATAAATTGAGTATGTATAAACATTAACATTTTAAAACTTTTATAATAACTAATTACCTCTTGTTTGCCCCACCATCGTTGCCACCTTCAATCTGTATTGGAATTATTCTTGTCTTTGGCTGACCGTCGTGACTATTTTGGAACCTTCTGTTTAGTGTGGGCAATTCCGGCTGATTTTGCCCTTCATCCATTCGAACCAGTTGCGGTGACAAAACTCTCATGATTCGTTGCGTGGGTTGCGATAGGGGAACCTGTGTATTGTTTTGTGCTTCAGGGTTTTGTTTCATATCAATTACAATCCTTAGTTGAGGCTGCTGGTTTCCTTGCCTGCCCTGATTCCTTGTTTCTGTACTCGACACATCCATTTGTATGGGAATAATTCTTCCCTGTGTGTTTTCACGTGGTAAACTTTTTCTATTCTCAGAAGGCCGTGTTGACCAGTTTGGCTGGACTGGTTGCTGGTATTTAGGCGGACTAATGACTTCACGAGCATTTCTTTGTATTTCGTTACTTTTCCTTACCCATTCTGGTTCTTGATTAGATTCTCTTGGTGGAGTCGCCAACTCTCTGCTTTGGCTTTTTCTGCCGTCTAGAGGTCTTTGACACCAGGCAGGTGGAGGCGTTTTAGTTTTTTCTTTTTGTGTTTTTACCCACGGTGGTATAGATTTTGGACTATCGGGACAATAGTATACAGGCTCTTGATTAACATATACCGCTTCTTTTTGGGGACTATTATTATATTCTGGTTGACTACTTTGTTTCTTTGGTGTTACCGGTATAGATATAGAAGACTGGTATCGAGTCTCTGGAGGGGATGTAGGAGATATAAATTTATTTTCTTGTGACCTCCAAGGTGCGGTATCTTGTGCTCTATTATTATTGTCTTGAGAAACCCATGGGGGATTATACGGTTGTTGAGGAGGATTTTGAATCTGTACAGGGATCTTTTTAGTTTCTTGTTTCCAAGGTTGGTTATTATTTAGTTCATTAGCGTTCCATGGAGGACTATACCCTTGTTGATGATCTACATTTTGGTAATTGTTATTTACAACTGGTTGATTATCTCGAGGATATCTATTTAGCGTGCTCGTTCGCCAAGGAGCAGAATTAGACGTCTCAATGCTCGGAGATGGTTGTGCTTCTTTTACGTTATCCGAATTAACGTTGTTGTAAATACTTTGATTATTTGGAAAATTATCTTGGTTACGCTGACCAACTCGAGGTAGAGTATGAAATACTGAATTATTGGGCGATTGACCATAGTTCGGGACATTTTGTTTTACAGCTGGAGAAAAAGGCCCGCGATTCGTCAATGGTGATTGAGGGCTATTATTGACACTCGAGGGAGAGTCACGTTTATCTGGTTGTCTCCAGTAATTATTAGGGGAAGGTGAAAATGAATCGTTATTACTCGATGGGGTATGGTTGGCAAATGGTTGAGGACTCTTATTAAACTGTGAGTCCTGTCGTACTAACATTTCTCTTGTGTGAGGTGCACCGTTAATATTTGGTGACGCCGAATTTTGGTGCGCATATTGTGCTTCTGGTCTATGTAAAGGACTATCAGGTGATTGAACTTGGTAAGGATAATTTTGTCTTTGCAAATTATTTGGTGAAGAATAGTTTTGTGGAATATTATGCGAAGGGAGTTTCACTGTAAGAGGACTAGGTGCCTTTTCGACGAATTTAGGAACAGGACCCAAACGTTGCTGCTCTGCTTTCTCTGCTTCCCAGTGGTATGGACTATTAGTTTTTCTTAGCATGCCAATCGGATTTTCAGGTATAACGATTTCAGGGCGCTCACCCAATGAAACTGGTTTAGGAGCTTTGTCTTTCGGAGCTGCAATAATCAAAGGAGGCGGAGGAGGTGGAGCTGGTATTTTTGGAGGTGGGGGTGGGGGAGGTACAGATCCTCCTTGAGGATGATAATTGTTATTAGGTTGTTGTGCATAAGCTTGTTCTTGTTCTTCTAATGATCTTTGACGAGCCATTCTTCTTGCCATACTCGGTGTCTTAATTTGTGATAAATCTAATCCTCCTGGTGTATAGGTAAATGGTTTTTTGTCTTTCGTCATCATGGCATTCTGAATACATGCTGGTGGTTCAGCACCTCCCATCGGCTGAAAATTATGAACAAACATCGATCTTATTAAATTTATATTAGTAACAATATAATATTTACAATCAATGAACATTTATAAATGAGATATTTTTATTTTACTTTCATTTACACAAAATCATTAAAATAATCTCGTTGTTTTGTTGTGTATAAAAATATAAAAAGAAGTTGGAAATTAGGATATTCGTTGGGAAATGTAATAAAATTTAAAAATATTATAACTATTTCTATAAATTTATAGTTTTTTTTTTATATAGAGTATATCTTTTTTTAAGTTCTTGCATATATGGCGCTTACCAGAGCAAGCAAATTAGAATAATTCATTCCCCCGAATGGGAATCGAACCCACTACTTAACAACACAGACTACGCCAAGACGTCCTCTGCTCTGAACGGAATAATAATAAAATATAATAATACTAACATTAACCTGACTCTTGCCGAAGTTCGGGATGCGGCCGACATGACCAGTGACTGGCGCGGGTCCGTATCTGGAATGCGTCCAAATAACGTGTTATTTTTACACATGCGGACACAAACACTGACGACGGGCATTGTTGACCCATTCCGCTTTGGCTGTTTGGAAACTTGTATTTGTGTAAAACGATGAAAAACTGCGACTTTGATTTTTTTTTTCTTTTTTGTTTTATAAACATTTTATTGTATACCAAACCAAACATCAACTTGTTATATCCGATGTTGAAATGAAGTATTTTTCTTTATTTTTGTTGTTTTCATAATATTCTCAAGCAATATGTGGTATTTTTTCAGCCTTTATTGAATGTACATTGAAAGACATTTAAAAATAACAAATTAAATAATATATTATATATATTTTTAAGTAATTTAAAATTTTACTAAGAAATAGCAATAATTCTGAAATACTAATAATAGTTTGAGGCCAGTCGTGGCGCAGGGGCACAAAGTGTGACTGTAAAAATCGACTGGTTGTGGGTTCGATCCCCACTCGAGGAAATGAAATACTTATTTACATTTATATTTTCATTTCTTCGCTCTGGTTTCTAGGCAAAACGCGGCGTTGAGTTCCGCCACTCAACACGCAATGCCTCCAGAACTCGGTAAAAAGTGGGGAACGGAGTGTCTTAACACTAGGTTAACTCTGTCTACCCTGCTGTGTGCGGGATACAGTGTGAAGCTTTGATTGATTGATTGACTAATAATAGTACTTATATTTTTTTCTGGATATCAGTAGCTACTTGAGCGTGTAAAATGTTTTGGCAAAGGATTCTATAATGAATGCAGTTATATTAAACTTCGTCGTGGAATAGCCAAATTATTATATTAGTCACTTCACCGCATATAGAAATTCGGGTGTTTATTTTGAGATGTAACATGTTTACAATAAAGATAGAATAAAATATGTATATATTTATTATTAATAAATGCCTTTTTTATGTGTTATGATTTTTTTTTTCAGCTTCACGCTGTCCCCCCCGCCTCTCCCTTTCCTGTTTATTAATATGATTATTTTTAAAAGATTAGATTTTATAAATGCGTAATATTTGTTGTATTACTTTTTCATAATATTAGTTAATAGTCGGTATTTCAATGAATCTACTTTTGATATAGCTCCTTATATTGAAATAAATGTTTTATACATTTCTAAACATAATTAGTATGAACAAGCAATATTAATCAATCAATCAGCTTCACGCTGTATCTCGCACACAGCTGGGTAGGCAGAGGGAACCTAGTGTTAAGACACTCCGTTCCCCACTTTCCGTCGAATTCTGGAGGCGATGCGTGTTGAGTAGTGACCTCAACGCCGCACTTTGCCTCGACACCAGAGCGAAGAAATATAAATGTAATGATTTTTTTTATTTCCTCGAGTGGGGATCGAACCTAAAACCAGTCGATTTTACAAACAGACTGTCCTCATGAATAGTAATAATTTCTACTTATTAGTATAAGTAGTAGGTAAGTACTATTAATAAATCATAAAATTTACAAAACTAAACTTACCCGTTAGCAGCCATTCTGTCGAAGATATATCGATGCTTCAACAGCACCAACTGGAAGTGAGATCATATCGGTATTAGCATAACAACAGATGCTTCGGGAAATGGGGAACTCGTTCAAGGTTAAATATTGCAGGATTTAACCTCTACAGTATCGGTGGTTTAAATTATTTTATCATATATTTTGTGGTTTTTTCTAAGTCGTCGTGGCGCATTGGCACTGTACGGTGTTTAATGGAGTTGGAGTTCAATTCCCGAAATTTCCAATGAAATATTTAATATATTCATTTTCTCGCTCTGGTAACAAGGTAAAGCGCCGCGTTGAATTCCGCCACTCTATATAAATGCCTCAAAAAATTGGTGGAAAGTGGAGAGCGGAGTGTATTAGCTCTAGGTTCCCTCTGCCTACTCTACTTTGTGCGGGATTTAGTTTAATGCTAAAAAAAATAGATTTTCACAATTTTAATATAAACACATATGAATGATTAAAGATTAATATTTCGGATTTTTCTTTTCGTCTGAAGCTTTACAGAATTTATTTATTGGCTAGCAACACTAGATTATGAATTTTATGTAAAAAAAAAACTATGACCAAATACAATATAATATAATATAATTTATTTACAGTTGATAAGCACAAATAGTTATAAATAAAATTAAACTATCGATCGTTGTAAGGCAAAAAGGATTCTTGTATACCCACTTAAGTATCCTTTTTATTTTTGTTTCAATTTTTTTTACTTTTTTCTCTCTCTTCTCCAAAATAATTGATCTATAGATAGGAAATATAACGACACTTTTAAACAAATATCTACAAAAACCGTTGAGTGGTTGTCAAGATTTATGACTTCTAATTCTTGCATCTTATTAGCTATATATATTTAATTACTTAATATCAAAATCACGTCCCCTATTGTCTCTAGTGTCCAGTTGCCTAAATTTACAATGGAAAATCCTAGTGAACTCTGATCTATAGATGCCAAGGATGGTATGTGATGGCAGAATTTGGCACTCTCATGATAATTATAGTCGATGGCTGAACGCCAACCCAGTTTTAGCTCAACTACGCCTTACGTTCCACGGAACGAGCGATATTTCACGTTTTTTTCGAACATTCGTTTACCATTCATTCGCAGTGGTGATGAAAAATTAATGATTTATGCAGGAAACACTATTATTTTCGTTTTTTTTTACTTTTTTTGCAGTTACGTTGATTTTTGTATTAGTAAAATTTTTATATGTTGAATATGTTTCATTTTTCTCTGTTTATCTCATAAATAACGTGATTATTTCCTTCAATTTCTGTCAATTTATAATAAAGCTGGTGGTACTGGATGGTAGAAACTAACACCACGACTTGTCTGACGAGAGTATTAAAAATATCATTAATAAATCAAAAATAGTAGTTTCACACTGCTTCCCTCATTCATAGGGAACCTAGTATTAAGACTCGTCGTTTATCAATTTTCGACAAATTATCATGACGTTGCGTTTTCAGTTGCTGAATACAACTCCGCGCTTTCTCTACCAAAGCGAGGATCGAACCCACAACCATCGCATCGGACACTCTCCCACTGTGCCACGGCGGCCTCTTCACATCATTATTAATATGCAAATCAAAACTTAATATAGATACGTGCCTCTAAGGATCTCCTCCACACATTCTAGATATAAAAAGATTAAGAAAGACGCCATTTTAATTACCATTTTGGTATTATTAATTATATTTCACACGATATTTTTAATTAATTTATGTAATCAAATATCAAAATACATTATTTTTAATGTTATTTACGCTGAAATGACCCTATTATCGTTTATACTGTTTACCTAATTTGGCCTGTTTGTTTGACTTATGTAGATGACTATCTGTGATTAGAATAATTACAGAACAAACATATTTGCTAATTCTCCATACATCATCATCACTAACTTAAACGATAAAGCTATATTTACATTCCACTGAATACATATTTCACTAAAAAAATCTAAATAAATCACCTTCACGGTGTATCCCGCTCACAGCAGGATAGGCAGAGGGAACCTAGTGTTAAGACACTCCGTTCCCCACTTTCTGCCGAATTCTGGAGGCAATGTTGTGTTGAGTGGCAGAACTCAACGCTGCGCTTAGCCTCGACACCAAATTGAAGACATGAAAATATTAATTTAAGTAAATATTTCATCTCCTCGAGTGGGGATCGAACCCACAACCAGTCGGTTTTACAGTCACACTTCGTGCCGCTGCGTGGCGCAGTTGGCCTCAATAATAATAACACTCGAAGAAAGAAAATAAAAGTTTAAATAACTTATAAAAAAACGTATTCAAAGATTTTATGGTGACTTCCCATAAATTTAAGATAGATAAATGCAAATTAAATCACATTATTTGACAAAAATCACATAGTGATAGAGGCTTTCGTAACGCAATAGGTATCTGAATATAAAAGCGATAGTAGTGAATTCGATTCCCAACCAAGGGAATTGATATTTATTAGGCCAGTGATTCTCAACCACTGTGCCGCGGCGCCAAATTTAGCAAATATATAATAATGTTAATATAATTAAATCATATCATTTAAAAAGAAAAAGATTTTAACATGAATATATATTTAAATCCACAAAAAAATAAATTCGTATATTTAATTTTTTTGTCATAAACTATTTATGCAGTGTGTTGTAGTAAATAATTTCTCTTTGTGTGCCGCCAAATTTTGATGTCGTTAAATATGTGCCGCAACAAAAAAAAGGTTGAGAATCACTGTATTAGATATTAATTTGTGGCAATGAAGGAGTCTTCATTGTGCTTAACATGTAATTTCTCTCGGGCTCAGCTTAAAGTTATTTTATTTTAAATTACGTTCAATAATTACGGAATTTAACTAAAAAGATAACAATGGACAGATTTACCGATTAAAATAAATAAATTTTTGCGAAAAATATTTAGTATAATATATATTTAAGTTTGTTTGTAATAACAAGATAAGTTTTTCATAAATTTTTAATCGGTGGTATTTTATTATTCGTGTAAAAATACTGTTTAACACCTCGCAGTTTGTTATTTTATGTCGGAAAAGAGGATTCACGCAAAAGAGGTTGATTGAAATTTTTATTTAAGCTTTAAACTTTCACTGACCACTATTTAAAATAAAATATTATAATATCTTTTATTATATAAAAATAGATAAACTTGTTTATGAATTTTTGTTGGTAAACAATAAAAAAATAATACAACATTTAAAGCATTCACTTTCTTTATAGAGATATTTCTCCAGAATAGTCTCGTGCCCGCCCAAAAAAATTGACTAACAAAAAATTTGCCCTGAAAAATAAAAAAAACCTTTACACGAACATATCTGTACAAATTCAAGTCTAAGCGCCCCAGAAAACATCTCAAGATACGCCCATAAATCCAGACCAATTGAAATACGACAATATCAATTCAAATTTCTTCACTTCTACAGATTTAAAAATCTAGCATAGTATAGTTCCCATTTCTAATATTTTAAGTAAACATCTCAACATTTCACTTCTAGTAGTACTAGGTCAATTGGAATAGCTACATCCAACTGTACAGGTAATTCCAGATTCAGATGTCAAATCTGAGGCCTGCAGTGCATATGTTGGCGTGACTAATACCTGAATACCTGACTACCTGACTACCTGCGCCAAGACACCGACCTTTCATGAAATATTGATATCTATACAAGAGGCCAAAGCTAGTTTGTACCTGGTTATTATTTTGTGTTTAATATTAATGTTTTTTTTTTACCATTTAAATGGATTGATTGTGATGTTTTTAAGATGTTTTAGTTAGAATTATATATTTCTCCGTATTCTCTTTCATTTTGCAGGCATTGTGTGTTGAGTGGCGGAACATAACGCCGCAATTTGTTTTGTTACCAGAGCGAAGAAATGAAAATATTATAATTTATATTCCCCCAACTGGGAATCGAACCAACAATCGTCACGTTTACAGTCACACGCTTGCGCTCCTGCGCCACAACTGGCTTCAATTTTCAGTAAGGTATACGCAAAAATTACGTTCACTTTAATAGATAATAAATGAATCGTACACTTTTATATAGAACATTTGCAATTGTGAAAATCTAATTAGTATTTAAATATTTTAAGAGAATTATGTCCTTTAGCATAATTTTAAACTTGAACTAAATCAAGAGGCCAGTCGTGGCGCAGCGGCACGAAGTGTGACTGAAAAATCAACTAATGGTGGGTTCGATCCCCACTCGAGGAGATGAAATATTTACTTAAATTTATATTTCCATTTCTTCGCTCTGATGCTTAGACAAAGCGCGACGTTGAGTTCTGCCACTCAACTCGCAATGCCTCCAGAATCCGGCAGAAAGTAGGAACAGAGTGTCTTAACACTAGGTTCCCTCTGCCTACCCTGCTGTGTGCGGGATACAACGTGAAGCTTTTAAAAAAACTAAATAAATTTGAGGCCGACGCAGACATAGAGCAAATAGCACAAGCTGTTTCTGTAAACGTGACAAGTTGTGGGTTCGATTTCCACACAACACTCAAAGATTCCAGAATTCGACGGAAAATTGAGAGCAGAGTGTCTTAACTCTAGGTTCCCTCTACCCTTGTACATGCAAGATACAGCGTGAAGCTGAAAAAATAAAGTTAGTAGACAAAACAACAAACGGTACCGTGTAATATTTTATTTATCTAAGTACGAATGTGTTTATGCATGCGCTAAATCCGAGCTTTGAGTCAGTACGTTACTCACGGCTTACGTATGAAGCTCGCGATTACGCACGTGGAACGTGTCAAACTGTATAATACTGGCGACAGGCGCGGCTTCGCCCGCTTGGATTTTTAGATTTTTTATCACTTTCACGCTGTATCCCGCACAACAGTGTAGGCAGAGGGAACCTAGTGTTGAGGCACTCTGTTCCATATTTTCCGCCGAATTCTGGAGGTGTTTCGTGTTGAGTAGCGAAACTCAATGTCACGCTTTACTTTGACAGCAGAGCGAATGAAAATTTAAATTTAAATCAATGTTACAATTCTTCGGGTGGGAATCGAATCCAAAGCCAGTTGCGTTTACAGTCACACTTTGTGCCCCTGTGCCACGACTTGCCTTCTATATTTTGGAAAAAATCTATACATAATATAGGGCTATTCCAATATCGTCTTAATATAACTAATGACATATAATTATATTTTAAAGATAAACAGGAATAAGTTAAAATGAATTTTTTTGTTGTATTTAAAATTAACAGGCAAATTAATAGGCGTATTGAATTTGAAAGAAAACTTTGTCTTTTTTCTACCAGGAGAGACAGAGATAAGCCCAATATTCACTAAATATACAAAAGATCATTTACCTGCTCATAGTAAGTTTATCTACAAATAGTTAACATCTGTGGTATAGCTATATATAAAAAATTAAATATTGAAATACAAAATTATTTTATGTGTGTTTTCTTAAGGTTCACGTTGTATCCCGCAAATAGAGGGATAGACAGAGGGAACTGTACTATATAAATGATACAAAACTAAAATAAATATAAAACCGTTAACATTTGTAGCATTCGCCATTTAGCACTATACGACTATAATATCTTCCAACAGGCACAAAATGAAGAATATAGGTAGTATCCCACACAATTTTAGCTGGCTACGCTATAAAATGTTCGAGATGCGTAATAATCTTTAATTTTATTTTAATGGTTTTTTTTAAGAAAGGTTTTTTTAAGATTTTTTTATTGGATAGATTAACAAAATAAAGATTATTCGTGAATTATATATTTATAATAATATATAAATATAACACATATAGGTATATATTATCTGTACTTTGAATGGTTGTCTTAATTTGTACTCTAAAAGTAACTCTTTAGTTAATTTCTAAATTTGTTTGTTTGTACTTTAAATAATATATATAAAATATTTAAAAAAAACTATACATAACTAAATTTTAATTTTGCCAACAACGTTGTTTTTTCTCATTTTGGTATATTTTTTTTAAATTATTAACTTCACGCGCAAGTGTGCAACAAGTGTCAAAAGTAAGCTTTATTTTACTACTATTAAACCAAGTGATAAAAATATAGTGTCGATCTTTGTAATATAAAAAATATTCAAATAAAAAAGAGAAAAAGCTGCTTAAGGTTTTTTTCCCGCATAACAGGGTAGGCAGATAGAACCTAGTGTTAAGAGGCGGAGTTTAACGCCGCTTTCGCTTCCTCTAGCAGAGCAGAAAAATAAAAATGAAATAAATATAATTATTCCTCCGAGAAATAATTGAAGCCACAACGATCACGTTGTTGTGTGATTGGGTCACGACGATCCCAGAAATATATAGTTCATCGAACAAAATGTATATAACATGTTAATCTAAATAAAGCTGTATTTGAACCTAGACCTATTAACAGCGTATAAGAGACAGTGCTAGTTGCACACGTTTTGGTTTTCATGTCGATTTTAAAATAAAAATATATAATTTTTAAGAAGATTATAACGTGAATTTAGCTTTTTTTTTCATACAATACAATAATGAAAAGAACGTGGGCGAAATCGCGAATTCCATAGGAATGTTTTTCTAATACACTATTTATAGATTAAAATGATAGACCTAGTTTAAAAATATTGTTCTAACATTTTTGTTTAGGCTTCGTATATAAAAAAAGATTTAAAATAAGCAAAAAAATATATTTATATCTAATTTTGTATAATTTTCGACAAAAAAACAAAAACAATTTCTATTAATCGCTATAATTATAACATATTCCCATATAATATTCACATTAAAATAGACAACTTTTCTATTTCTTAAATAAAAATAAAAATTCAAAGTTTAAACCCGCAACTTTCAAAAAGCTCTACACAACAACAAAACTTAAAAAAAAAACTCTAAAACTTAAATCAAAACATTTACTTACCCACACAAAAAGTAAAAAGGGTAAATATAAATCCAAAATCGCACAGAGCACAGGTATATGGTAAGTTAGGTAATATTCGTAATAAACAGTCGCGTGGACGTCGCGTCGTTCGTTCGGATGCGGCCGGGCGCCCGGGCAGGCGGCGTGTGAGCGGGCGTGGGCGCTCTATCGATATGGATAGATACTGAATCGATACCTGGATATACTTTTTAATTATTTTTTTTTGGGTTTTGTTTTGTGGGGTTGGTATTTTTTTTTAAAATGAAAAACCCATTTAAAAAAAAATACCAACTTGTAATTAGTACTTATTTGTAATAGTCTTTTTGTAATATTGTTGGGTAAAGCTCAATGGTTTGATACTAAATCGATACCTGGATATACTTTTGATTTTTTTTTTTTGGCTTTTGTTTTGTGGGGTTGGTATTTTTTTTTTAAATGGATTTTCTTGTAATTAGTACTTATTAATAATGGTCTTTTTGTAATATTGTTGGGTAAAGCTCAATGGTTTAGTTTTATTTGTTTTTTTTATTTGCATATTTTTTTATAACATAATTATAAAATTTGCTTAGATTGAGAGATACAATTTTATCATATTATATGTATAGACACCCGATTGATGTTTTAGGCACTGATAAAAAAAAATTACTTTAAATGTCTATATCTATGGTTATAATTTGTTGAAGTATCTAATTTTTTTGTGTCTCTTTAGTCAAAGCTCAGTTTTTGAGACGCCAACACCGCTACTTAAGCGCCGCGCTTAAAGTGTATTGTTATATTTTAATTAAATAATAAACCTCTACATAAATTGTAACCTATATGTTATTCTGATAGTAGTATTTAAAGTATTAATGTAAAGTTTTATCTAAATCTGTTTAGTAGTTTTTGCGTGAAAGTGGAACAAACATTCATCCTCAGAAATATGGTCTGACCGTACTGGCCTCTATATATCATAATCATTATAATAAAATAACATTATATCGATAAAAGAACAACATCACTATATTGACAAATAGTTTAAATTTGGGACGCAGACTCACTGGTCTGTCTCACCACTCATAACGTGTCAGGGTTTCTTAATTCACAACCTTCAATTTCATGCAAAGCGCGGCGTTGAGTTCTGCCACTCAACACGTAATGCCTCCAGAATTCGGCAGAAAGGGGGGAACAGAGTGTCTTAACACTAGGTTTCCTCTGCCTACCCTGCTGTGTACGGGATACAGCGTGAAGCTGATGTAGATGTAATTTCATGTAAAAAAAACGACGAAACAAAGTAGCATCGCGCCTGGAAACGTTATTTATAGAAGAGATAGAAGAGAACCTATCATTATTTCTTGTCTCAAAATAAATATTAAACGAATTATTCATGACCTATTTTAATTGTACGGTTTATTTATAAATTATGACTTTACTAATGGAATCTAGGTAGTAGAATACCTTCATCAATTTTAAAATCTATTAATCAATATTTTACGATAGACATAGATTTCTGTATATATGTGTTTGTTTGATTCGTTAAGTGTATGTGACCTTTTGTAGTGTTTTTAACTATTTATAAAAAAAAAGATTTATATTTGCTAATATTTTATTTATTGTAAATATAAAATGTATATACATAAATATATATTACAATTTTTTATATATGGGTAATATTTTTTTTTTCAATCCAATTTTTTGAGACATCGTGTTGAGTGATGACAATCAACACTACGCTTTGTCTTCTTACTCGAGCGAGGAAACGCGGATATGACAATAATTCATTCCGCTGATTGAGCGATTGAAACCACAGAGAACGGAGTGTCAGAACACTAAGTGCTGTCTGCCTACCTTATATCTCGTATATGCCTACCTTATATCTCGTAGCACGGTAAGCACAAGGTGCCTAGTGTTAAGACACTCCGCTCCCCACTTTCCGTTGAGTTCCGAAGGCATTGCGTATTAAGTGCCGCGCTTTGTCTCGATACATAAGTGGTAAATGTGGTACTAAAATATATAAATAAACGATATGAAAATATATAATAAAAAATGTATAATCAATTAGTATATTGCCTATACAGTAATATAGACAATTTTACTTATTCTTAAATTACATTAAATCTAATAATATATAAAATACGATTTTATAGAAATTTGACTAGAATATCAACCATTTGAACTAATTCATGTGAATACATCCTACAGCTGTGAGCACGTGTTGCAACCTTGCTGCAAGAATTTGGCCGGTGTTCAACGCCATATAAACAGGTAGGCTGCGAATTACCTGATTTTTAAGAATAATAATGAATGACCTTGGGTTTTTGAGCTACATAAAATATTATATTTTTAATTTTTATAAAAAATAAATAAATTAGCTCCACGCTGTATCCCGCACACAGCAGGATAGGCAGAGGGAACATTGTGTTAAGACACTTCGTTCCCCACTTTCCGCCGAGTTCTGGAGGCAATTCGTGTTGAGTGGCGCTACTCAACGCCGCGCTTTGCCTCGGACACAAGAGCGAAGAAATGAAAATATAAATGTAAATAAATAATTCATTTCCTGGAGTGTTCATCTAATCCACGACCAGTCGATTTTACAGTCACATTTTGTGACACCGTGCACAAAGCGTGACTGTAAGATCAACTGGTTATGGGTTCGATTACCATTCAAAAAAATGAAAAGTTTAATATTTTCATTGGAGTGTCTTAACACTAGGTTCCCAGGTTTCTTCTTCCTACTAAAGCGTATATATGGCGTGAAGCTAAAAAAACATTACGTATGTACATACAAATATTTTGTAACTGCACAATGACGATATCTGAATAATTTTAGAACTTTAAGAAGCACCATCTTATCATTAAATTCTCAATAAAACTAAAATAAGCCCGAGAACGTGTTAAAGTTGCCACAGAACCGGGTGGATGTCTAAATTTTCTCCGGAAATAGCAGTTGGCACACTCAAGGCTTCTTATGATTTGTGACTCACTTGTCCATTTCGTTGTCTGTGGATGTGTACCTGATAGTTAAACATAAACTAGTTTCGTTTGTAATGCATAAAATATTTTATTTTAATCATATTTAAATTGTTTAAGCTTTTTGTAAAAATATCAATATATGAGGAGGCGAGTCGTGGCGCAGGGGCACAAAGTGTTACTGTAAAATCGACTGATTGTGGGTTCGATCCCCGCTCGAGGAAATGTAATATTTATTTATATTTTCATTTCTTCACTCGTTGAGTTTCGCCACTCAACACGCAATGCGTCCAGAACTCGGCGGAAAGTGGAGAACGGAGTGTCTTAACATTAGGTTTCCTATGCCTACCCTGCTGTGTGCGGGATTCAGCGTGAAGCTAATTTTGATTTCATTTTAACCAATATATTTTTCTAGGAAATATACATACATATCCGTATCGTCTCTCTCTTGTCTCGTTGTTTATAGTTGTTCAACTACGCAAATCTGCTTACGATATTACATTTAAAATTCGCTATTTTTTTATATATGAGTTTAATAGTCCGTCCCTTTCTTGTACTTTTTTCCTTTATTACCTAACGATTTTGGTGACCTGGTGGTACCTGATCATCGCCCCAGACCCCGTGTATCACCATAGGAGCTACAGGTGCATCACCGGCCCATAAGCTGGAGATAGATGCGCTTTTTGAAGGCACATATAAACGAGGAGACGTCTCTACGTAAAGCTAAAATGTCAAGCCTTTCACAGATCATTGGATAACCAACGATTCGAATGGCTCTACGTTGTACGCGATCAAATGGTTCAAGCTATCTATCAGTAAAGTTAAATAGTAAAGTAAAGTAAAAAACTCTTTATTATACACCAGAAATAACTATATATTGAAAGACACATAAATCATAAGGCGGCCTTATTGCTAAATGAGCGATCTCTTCAAGGCAACCTTTGTATACAGTAGAGAATTGAGAGAGAATCCTGAGAGCTGATAGTGTCCTCATCGATGTGAATTACGGTGTTTAAAGAACTGGAAGAGCCTTTCCAAAGATAATTTCCTGGGTTTGAGTATTCTATGCCGCTCTGTCAATATTCGGGTCTATTGTAGGTGGTCATCGACCATCTTGATTATGGTGCAGTTGATGTCGTAATGAGTTTCACTTTTTTCATCTGTGTCTATCTGTGTCTAGTGTAAAGACATTCCGTTTCCCATTATCCGCCCAATTCTGAAGGCATTGCGTGTTGAGTGGCGGAATTGGAAAGGAAGGAAGGAATTTAAAAATATTTTATGTCTCCGAGTGGGAAACGAACGAACGAATCCACAACCAGTCGCGTTTACAGTCACTCACTTGTCCCCCTGTGTCAAGACCTCAACTTATTTAAAGCCATAATTACTTATTTAGAACAATATCTGTTTATATTAATGAATAAGTCTAACAGATCCATCAAAAGATCACCTTAACCCAATAACTTCTATATTTATTCATGACAAATGAATTGAGTATAGATTGCAGTAGTATCGTCATATATTTAATTATTTTCAAAATATGGTTTGTCATTTGTTGTTGGAAGCTTTTACGACTTTTTTCGAGGCCAGTCGTGGCGCAGCGGCACGAAGTGTGACTGTAAAACCGACTCGTTTTGGGTTCGATCCCCACTAGAGGAGATGAAATATTTACTTAAATTTCTATTTCCATTTCTTCGCTCTGGTGTCGAGGTTAAGCGCGGCGTTGAGTTCTGCCACTCAACATGCAATGCCTACAGAATTCAGCAGAAAGTGGGGAACGGAGTGTCTTAACACTAGGTGCCCTCTGCCTACCCTGCTGTGTGTGGGTTACAGCGTGAAGCTGATTGATTTCAATTTTACGATCGAATGTACTGAAATATAATAAAACCAAACAGAAGTTCTTCTGAAATAATATCCGACTTCTAATGTTAATTAATATAAAATGCTATTTTTATTTATTTCTGAGGAATTAAGCTTTAAATATCACTGGTTTTGAAATGTTTTTATTTTTGCAAGCTTAATAATAATAGCTTAATTGGATTTACTTGGTTTTTGTCGGTGCGAAGGAAATTTTCTTCGGGCACTCAGAATGTGCCATCTGTCATACATATCTCTTAGTTACTTCCATTTGTCCACGGGGAGGAAGTCGCGGTTAAAAGCTAGTATTTTATAAAAATATTATATTATAGTACCGGAAATATTCTCTAGGACGTCGCCAATGCGGTATGCTCTTCCCACGTCGAGCTGGTGCAAGGTTGAAACGACATTGGGATTGGAATTTCGATTATCAATTGTGCTTATAATTTATTTAATGCTTATATCTATTATAATATTGAAAATATTGTAAAATATAGAAGTTAGATATATTTATTTTCTTCGATCTTTTAATATATTAAATGTTTAAATGCCAAAAAGTAAGAGAACTTTGAAAGTTTAAGGTTTACTGTAAGTAACTTATCTTATTATATCTTAAAAACTAGCTCATATATAGTAGAAACAGAATAAATTTTAGTTAAAAAAATTGTCTTTGCGTTTAGACTGTAATACAATTATCTACTATTTAATAAAGAAAGTTGAGTTCTGCCACTCAACACACAATGCCTCCAGAATTCGGCAGAAAGTGGGGAACGGAGTGTCTTAACATTAGGTTCCCTCTGCCTACCCTGCTGTGTGCGGGATACAGCGTAAAGCTGATTTGTAATAAAGAAAATACTTAAGCACATACATTAGTAATTAGTTATCACACAAAAATAGTTAAGAAACTGAAAAATAACGCGAAAGTTAAACAAAATGTAAACAGGGTCAGCCTCGTGGCTAAAAATAATCTATGCGAGTATTTCGGAATATTCCCGCTGCGCCCGCGCCGCTGTGACCTCACTTATAAATATTTAACTGACTAACGTAAACTTTCTATGCAGGAATAGGCCAAAATCAAAATTATATTGCGTTTTAATATTAAATTTCACAAAAAAGAATTCTGCAATATATTGGGCATTCAAAATATAAATAAATTGTAAATTGATAAATTATTAAATATGTATAATGGAGAGAATATCCATACAACACTCCAATACTCCAAATTTCTTAATTTTTGTTTAGTTTTGTACAATTTTGCATTAATTTATTTTTAATAAGTGCTTTGAGCCTGGCACAGTAATATCTTAATCTACGCGATGGCCGCGAGTTCAAATAACATTGATAAAATGTTTATTTTTATAATAAAAGGACTCTCTGCCTTAAATAAAATGTGGTGTAAGATTTCCCTATTCAGCATAGAATGTCACTAAAATGAGCAAAACGTGGAGAATGGAATACCTGTGTATTTTTAATAATAATAGTTTTAGGGTAGTTCTATAAAGCTATATATATTACCCTTCCCTGTAAAATGCAGTTAAAAAAAACAATGGCAATGACGATTGCAAAATCAATATAAAGAAAGTAGTATAGATTATACTAACACTTTTTGTTGTAGTTTTACTGTATTTTAGTTTGCGATGTCATTTTTTTTCTTTCAGGTGGTGGTTTATCTAATTAGACCTTCTATTTATTCAGTCTTTTAAGTGATATTTTTTTATTTTTATTTGACTAATCTTCATCGTGTCTTCTCCATTCTACGTGACATTGGCGAAATAAACTGTGCTCTACTGGCACGCCTAAAAGCCATAAAATAAGAAACAGAACAGAACAGTAAAAAGAGAATTTAAAACACTCCGTTCTCAGCTTATTACCCAAATACAAAATATTGCGTGTCGTTTAGCAAAATTCTACGACGCGCTCTGTCTCACAAGAGCGAAACTAATTTATATATAAGTCCTTCGAATGGGGATCGAACTCGCAACCACTGCATTCAGCGACCATCCCCATACGTCACGATGGCATCCTATATCAATATTTCATATCATCGAGCATTGACCACTACATTTAGCTGTTAAGATAAATAAAAGAGAGAAGAGCCAACAATTTATTTGGAATAGTGCCGACCGAGTGCGGGGGAGCCAAGTATGTGCACCGACCGTGAGCGCGAGGCGTGTATTATAAGAACTGTGATCGTTTCACTATTTCTTAGACAAAAGAGCTTCTGTCTGTCTAGATCTGTTAACTTTAGCCTAAAAACTGTAAAAATGTATTATATTTTTATAAAAAAATGAGATAATCTTAATTTTAAAAAATAACTAAATTAGCATATTTTATGTATTTATGCTATAGAAACATTATATTGTTGTAACTAAAATGATAGAGAAATAATTGAGGCCAGTCGTAGCACAGGAGCACAAAGTGTGACTGTAAAACCGACTGGTTGCGGGTTCGATCCCCACTCGAGCAGATGAAATATTTACTTAAATGTATATTTCCATTTCTTCGCTATGGTGTCGAGGCAAAGCGCGGCGTTGAGTTCTGCCACTCAACACGCAATGCCTCCAGACTTCGGCAGAAAGTGGGGAACGGAGTGTCTTAACTCTAGGTTTCCTCTGCCTACCCTGCTGTGCGCGGGAAACAGCTCGAACCTGATCTAAAATTATTATTTTAATATAAACAAATAAACTGTATACCATCTTTTAAACCACACCAATTGTAAATAAACAGTAAATAAGCTACACACCCACTGAAAATCACCCAAAAGAAGATAGATTGAAACGCAGATATAAAATCAAAACGAAACCAAACAAAAAAATAAAATAAAACGACACTTAGAGGAATAACCTTTATATTCATTTCTTTCATATTTCATAGTCACTCTTAACTATTCTTAAGGCTACGTTACACCGTGTGCGGTTTCTAAACATGAGAAAATACATCAAACTGCAAGTACATACATACAGAAGTACGTACATACATATTTACCGTACATCCGTCCATCTGTTGGTCTGTAGACAATCGCTTGGCGATATTAAAAAATAATCAAATATGCCATTAACAAACATCTTAAAAAATCCCACGATGTTCCTTTAACAATACCAAACTTTTTATAATCTATATCCAATGGCACACTGTTACAGAACGTATAGCTGATATATTAATTTTTTTTAGTCGATTTGTAAAATACAACACGCTGTATAATAATTTAAAAAGTTTGAATGTCAAAATAATTAAAAAAAAACTAAAATAAACCTATAAAATTATGTAAGTCACAACCATAGCAAGTATATTAACGTCTGTACACTAATATCAAACTTGTTTTATTAAATAATTTAAATCCATCAAAAAATTATAGAGTTATAAAGGCTGTCTAATGCAATTAAAAACACAAAAAAAAACGCGAAATTAACAAAAAATATACATACTTCGTTGTATTTTACAAATCCACCATATATAGAAACAGTGTGATAAACCGAGAGCCAACACAACTGTGGCATGTAGAATTTGTCAAATATCATTTCAAAACATCAACATCATTAAAAAACCTTACCGCATATTTTAAAATCTAGAAAAAACCCTTAGTATCCTTTATTTTTGATCACTATAGTGAGGTATTTTCGATTAAACATTAATTTTGTGGTGACTCTATTAAAGAGAATATTGTTATTATTAGATTACCGATACACAAACGCACAGGCACACGAGCCGCGATAAGTGAAAAAAAAAACGTGAAAAAAGAAATATATCTTAAATCAATACTTGTACTATATACAAAACTCGCATTCAAAAATTTCTAAACGGATTTGGTAACAATCGTAATGTTGTGAAAAATGCAAATTAAAAAAAAAACAATAAATAAAATATTTTGTGATGGTCGACCTATAGAGAGTTGCTATATTAAAATAAACTATGCGTTACATAAAATGAGACAGAAAAAAAAACATTATAAAAAGTTTTACGTCTAAAACGTGAAGTCTTTTTTAAACATCTTTTACAAAACAAAAAACAATATATTTATAAAAAAAATATATTAATGTAACTGAAAAAAAAATCTAACTCACCAACAGCATTATATAAAAAAAAACATTAAACTACCATGTGTAAGTAATAATAGAAAAAATAATAAAATAAAGCGAAACAATCGAAAGAAAAAAAAATGGTGTCAAATAATAATAATATAAAATAAAAACACACTACAAAATCGACATACATTAATAATATCTTAGACATTTACTCTCGTACACAAAATATGTCATTTTTTTTCTTATTAATAGTAAAATTACGTTCACACGTTATAATATTAATAATATTATTACAATCCATAACAAACTGAGTGCGCGTCCCTTATTTAATATACCTTTTGCTAGCACATCACAGATCATCTTTTAATACAATGGAATTGTATATATCATACAACGAAATAAATAAATAAATACAAAATGTAAACAAATGTTACAATATATTATTTAAATTCAATTAAAGAAGAAGTAATAAAAATGTCTTTTATATGATATCGGATCTCTTTGTATACAGGATGGAAGTGTCAGCGCTCCTTTTACGGGGCAGCATATATGGTAAAATATTTTAAATTCATACCTAAAAAAATTAATCAAGATACCTCAACAGTTTAATCGTAGGATTTTTTTTCATTTCACGACGTTTATTACCTGTATTTCGTGTGACGTAGTTACACATAAATACCAATAACGTAAACACATGCTACTACAAATATACTACTAAATATTAAGCAACTTTGAATTATGTATAGGTTTATGTGTGCGTGCGTCATTCTTGGCAAATGGCGTTTTATATTACAATAATAATTTGATTATTTATTTTGTTTAAAAAAAATACTTTTTCATTTTTGGGACAAATTTTTTTTTTAATTATATAAGGCTTTTACAAATTAGTTAGAACTGTGGTTTCATTTAAAGTGGTGCTGACACTTCCACTCTGTATATCTACAAATTCATTTAAAATAAAATATACATTTTAAGAAATGAATAAATTTTAAGCATAACATTGAAATATAAAAAAAATTAAATGTATGACACATACAACACCAATGTTCAGGCACATCCAACTAACAAAATACAGCCTTCCCAACGCACTGATATCAAACATCTTAGACATAAGTGTTACAACTAAATATTATAAATTACTGTATAAACGTATTTTATACTTAACCAAAGCTAATTCCTATTTGGCTTCTTTCAAGTTGAACTATAATTATGTCTTGTGTTTTTATTCTAAATTCTTAAAAAAAAATGCCTTATTTTGGTATCGCTGTCACTAAAATTCGTAGTTTCATATAAATCGACAAATGTGTGTGAACAGATGGACATATTTGTCGAATTTATGTTTACATGTATATATATTTAGATGTACAATATCGAATTGTTTACACGATACGATATAGAATGGAAAGCAAGCTAAAAAAAGCTATTCACTCATCTTATTTAAGTATTTGGTCATTTTACACAACCGAAGTATTTAAAATATAAATATTAAAAGTTACTAGAAACGGCCCGTACTTAGAAAAAGCAAAGACGGCTTCGTGCATACAATTCGATATACTATTATATCACTAATATTACTTAATCACTATTTTATTAATTCAATTAGGATTTGTGAAAAATATTTATATTGAGATCCATTTTAATTCATAACATTTTCTTTAGTTGTTTCTCAATACTGTCACGCTTATAGTATAGTATAGTATAATATAGTATAGTAAACTTATCGGTTACAAGACAATAATTAATAGTTCACCTTTTTATTTAAACGCGAGCGAATGCGCCATTATACAATGTGCAACGTTTGTTTCCAACCATATACTAACATTTCTAACCAAACCAATACATAACAATTTAGCAACGGAAGACGAAAAAAGAAAATTTGGAAGACAAAAGCCAAAAGCTATGCTAACATAAAAATAATTAACAAATTTATAAATGCTAACAATATGGCAACACTGCAGTGCAGTTGTCATAGCTGTCAAACGTCAGTATTTCAAATAAAGTGCACGTCACAAATTAAAAACTACCTCTCAAGCTTTCAAAAAATATATTAAAATAGATTAAGCATGAAATCGATTGTTTATCGATAATAAATACATCACTATGACAACTGAATTACAGTTATAAATTAAAAAAAATCCCTTTTTGTATCCGACTATCACATTTCACTTGCACTTTAACAAACTTGCACATTTAGTCTGGTGTCGACACCACTCTTATTGTTTTAGCACTAAGGTCCAGTTTTGAACTCGCTTCACAAGTGTCTATAATAGGATTGGGATTTTTAGATAAAAAAACGGGAATTACATTGTAATTAGTTTAAAAATATAGAGTTTCAAAATGTATATTGTATAAAACTGCTTGAAAGTGTTCAAGTATTATGTAAGCATTGACGAAAAAGTTTTTTTATTGTGTTGTATTTTTTATAATCTTGGCTGCCAGAGAAATATTATATAAACATTAAAATAAAAATTATAATAAGATTAATAAAATTTACATATTATTTTTAAGAAATAGAAGTTACCATGGAACATATATTTGTATTTTCTAACATAGACAAAGAAAGTTAAAATAAATCAGTCACACATAAATAATACTTAAACACCTTCAGACAAACAAATAACTCAACAAAACCTAGCAAAACTATTAAAAAAACGCGCTATCCGCGCGACCACACCCAGTGTTGCCATAAAAAACGCCCGTACAAGCGTTTCAATGGCCGCGCGTGTAGAGCACACGAGGGTCGCGGGGGTGACGGGTGACCGTGGGGTAAGTAAGGGTAATAGGGGGTACAGGTAAGGTAAAAGCGAGTGGTGCCAGGCCAGACGGTGCGATGTCGCTCGAAGGCCTCAAAAGAAGCCTATCAACTCCTACTCGATGTTAGTCCGAGGACCGTCGATCGGCATTGTGTGTAATACTTCGTCTAGCAGTTGGAGTGCCCTGTAATTTATAAATCATACAATTAGAATTCAAAATGTTCTTTATTCAAATAAATAGTTTTTTGATAATTACTATTACTTATAGTTTACTAAAATGCTAACTCGTTTTTTGTAACTTGTGCTCAATTCATTTATTTTTTATAAAATTATTAATAATTTTAATATTTTTAATAAAGTTAATTTTTATTATAGTGCGTGCACTAGAATTTGGGCTATACTAAGTATAAGTGCGCATGCACTAGTAAAGGTGCGTTATTAAGTGCGCGTATGCTAGTACTGGTGTGTTATTAAGTATCTGTGCTTAAGTACCGATGGACCAGTAAGAAAAATACTTATTTAGAAAAAAACATATACGTTTTCTTAATAAGTACTTTTCTTTCCTGAGTAAGGAATAACACTTTAAAAATGCTCTCTCTAACCAAATGATAATGTTAAGTGATTATCTTTAGGTAGCAGACATTTGTAAAAATAACCCTACAGAGATGCTAACAACATAGCGGTTTCCAAGGGGCTCGAGTTCAAAACCCTCTACATTCAAATGGAATATAATTTAATACGTTTTTCTATAAATATTATGACTAGTATTGTCCCACCCACCTATGTAAATGCACTTCCACCCAGCACGGCGTCTCCTTGATGGAAGTGCGCGGGTAGTCCGGCCCCCAGCCCTTCACGAACGACAGCCGCACTATGCACAGCCGACGCAGGTCGTCCACGCCTATGCCGGCCGCCGCCGATAGACCTGCAAAATGGTTTTATTGAAATATTATATGTGGCGGTGATGCAGTGAAGAATGTAAAAATATGAGAAAAAAAATCGGACAAACGAGACTTAAAACAATTAGTTTAAAAAAAGGGACAAATGAGATTTATATAGCAGGATAAGCAGAGCAAACCTATTAAAACACTGCGTTTCTCACTTTTTGTCCAATTTTCAAGAGATTATTTCTTTTATTGTTAAAGTTATATACTTTAATATCTCGGACACGAATAGAGCAGTGCCTATAAGTTTTTGCAAGTTAATGTTTTATTATATATAGTTTAAAAAAAGTTCAATTGAACAAACCACAGTTCAGTAAACAGAGTAAAATTATGGCAGAACCATAATAAATATTAAGGAATTAAAATAATTTAAAGATTATTTATGTTAATAATTGTGTGAATATTTAAAAAAGTAATAAATCTATATCTAATAATTTAAACATTCTAAAGTGTAATTCGACACTAAGAATACAAAAATATATTTTTTTATAAAATTTATAAAAAATGCTACATAGCTTGATAGTTTATAGTTATTTCTAAAAATATAAATTCTAATAGCTCTCTAAAACCATAAAAAGGGCAGTCGTGACCCCGGGGCACAAACGTGTGACTGTAAAAACGATAGATTGTGAGTGGGAATCGAAACTTGAAAAAAGGAAGAAACTCAGTTACCTTTGCCCATCCTGCTATGAGCGCTATACAGCGTGAAGTAAAAAATATCATAAAAAATGAGAAGCAACACAAAGCCATACACTTGTTCATGCCGGGGTGTGCGGGCTGGATGTGGCCCGCCACGGCCGCCGCCTGCGCCGCCGCCGCCGCCTGCGCCGTGGCCGCCTGCGTCTGCATCTGCCGGTGGCACTGGCGCAGGTCGAACACCTGCCAGCAAACAACACATCATTCCATAATAAATTATATTAATGTTTCTTTTAACTTTTCGCAATTTTCTTTCATGTGTGACATAAGACGTTGCTTGGTATCAAATAAAAAAATTGCGTTCACGGGAAGTATTCTGTAGGTTTTAATTCCCTTGCGAGTTTCGTAGACTTGCGAAAATTTGTTGATTTAGCGGCATAAAAAAATATTAAGGTCATCCGAATTAGTATCCAAATCAAAAACGGTTAAATAAGAATAAAGTGTTCAAATATAATACAGTTATCTGCACCAGTGTTACTAGATCCTTATTACCGTTACTGTTTCAACCCTCTCGAGGCTACCCACCTCATGCCTTATACAATCAAAGAGACCAATAACAAGTGTCGAGGCATGCCTCGCGGTCAAGTCAAGTGCAATACCTTGATGCAGGCGGAGGGGTATATCTTGTGCACGGCGTCGCCGGGCGCGCGGCCCGCCTCGCGGTCCAGGTAGTAGGACTGCACGAACACGGAGTGGTCGGAGAGGCAGCGCAGCCACACGTCGCCCTCGCCGCGCAGGTCCAGCTGCACGCCCTTGCCGATGTGCAGCCTGAGACACGCAACAGAGCTTTTTATATATAAAAAAAGTTCTTACGTATACATATATGTATACGTAAGAACACTATTACTACAACAGATACATTTGCTATATTATGAAGAGGTGAATACTTTGATTTTTTGTAAAATATATATTTTTTTTAATATAGATTTTCATTGTTTTTTGTCACGAAACAAAAAAATATATATAAAATTAGTTCCACATATTGATGATGCATATTTTTTGCTTAATTAATAATTATGTAAGTGTGTCATAAAAATAAAATAAAAAATAAAAATACTGACCTGGCACGCTCACTTTGTTCTGTTCTGTGAACATTACTGAGGGCTCCCAAACAGAATCGGTTACCACCTGAAGGGTCCACATATCCATCCACCTGGAAAATGAAAATAAAAAAAAAATAAGAATTGCATCCAGTCATGGCATAGGAACACAAACATGCAACTGTAAACAAAACAAATATGTGATCCCACTAGGAGGAATCATTTTCTCGCACTGGTAACGAGGCAAAGCACGGCGTTGAGTTCCGCCATTTAATATACAAGCCTCCAGAATTGAAACACACAAAAAGAAGGGAATGGAAGTGTCTTAGTGGGAACAAAGTGTGTACTAGGATTTTAGGATCCCTCTTTGCCTAGCTTGCTATGTGCGGGATATAGCGTGAATGACGAAGAGCTTGCTAGTATCTTAAGATAAAAATGGGCTTTATGAATTATTAGTATATTTTTGTGTGGCATTGAATTCAGACACTCAACTTACAGTGTTTCAAATGCGGACGTAATACGGAGAAACAGATTATCTTAAACCCTAAGTTCTCTCTGGCTACACTATGCTAGGGGTTCCCAACCTTTTCTTGATCAAGGACCACTTTTATATCATTCTTGTTAGCAGTTAGTTTCTTGTCAGCTTGTTAGCACTGTGCATGTAGGTATAATAAAAATAAACAGTCACAAAATTAAAATTGTTCGCGGATCATATTTAGGCTTCTGCGGACCACTGAGCACTGGTTGGGAACTAGTGCTACACACGGAATATAGATTAAAAATAAATAAAAGTAATAATAAAAAAATCTACAATCTACATACTCACAGTGACATTAGGTCTGCTGGATGGCACTTTAAAGGTTTCCCCAACTTGAGTGTCCAATTCGAAGTACGCCACAGAACACCAGTACTCGGGGGCGGGTTGACTGGATAGCAGACCTCCGGGGTTACCATTATCTTAAAACAAATAAGGTATGGTTTTATTCTTTTTTTTTTGAGACGATTGTGGGTTCGAATCCCACTCAATGAAATGAAATATTTAATATTTTCATTCCTCGCTCTGGTAACGAATCAAACTGCGGAGTCGAGTCAGCCTCTCAACATGCAATGCCTGGATAATTCAACGGAAAGTGGGAAACGGCAGTCTTAATAGGAACGGCGTGTACTGACACTAAAGGTTCCCAGGTTCCCTTTGCCTAGTTTGCTATGTGCTTGATACAGCGTAAAGTTAATAAACGAATAAAAACTAAAAAATACTAACAATAGTGGTGATGGTGCGCAGGCGCGTCCACCGGCACTGGAGGCGCGGCTGGCGGCGGCGCTAAACTCTGCGTGTACGTTAGAGTATTGTTACCGGTCCACGTGCCTATGACATTAATAATATACACAATTATTAATGTATTTATTAGCTATATTACCAATTATATATATTTGAAGTATTCTAATATAAGATTTGTATGTACGACACAGAAGACATATCGACGTAGAGTATTGAAAGTGAAAATTGCATTTCTTTTATTGCTGTTTTTAACTGTACCCTAGTTAAAAAAAAACTATTTTTTTTTTATTTAAAAAAATCTCATTTAAACTATCCTTTTACTACTAAAAACTATACGGTCTATAGGTAAAGTATCGGTAACTTTACCTATAGACCGTATAGAATTATTCCCCTATAGACCGTAGCATATGAATTCACAAAAAAAGTTATAAAAATGTTTAACAAAAACCAAAACAAACATTATCAGAACATTTAACTATGTGTGTATATGTTTTATAATCTCATACATTATTCTGATCGTTTTTCTTGAATGTAAATAAATAAGATACAAATAATTAATTTTAAATTATTAGCAAATTCATTTTTATACCTTGTTGGTGTTGAGTACGATGGGGCACCGGACTCTGTTGTGGTGCGGGGCTGGTCGCCGCGAAACCGTTTTGCGCCTCCGTCGGCATCGCCGACACCGATGTCACTGGCACCGAAGACACTTGCGACACTGCTGGCGTACCCGCTGAAGATTGAAAAATAAACATAATTATCTATTTTCTTATTACTTCTTATACACTGAATCCCGCTCATAGCAAGGTATGGAGAGGATACTTAGTGTTAAGGCACTCATTCCACTTTCATAGTCGTTTAAGCGACGGAATTCAACGCCGTGTTTTGTAATTTTTTATATTTAAAGCGACAACAATTAAAAAAAAACTCGATAAGTGAATAATAGAAAATATGAGTAAAGTAAAAAAAAAAAAACCAAAATTAAAACAATTGTTTATAATAGTAAAAAATATTTTTTTTTTATGTTTATTAATACATATAATTTTGAACAACAGTTTACCTGGTAATGTTTGCGTTAGTTGCGTGTCCGTAGCAGTTTGCTCATTTGTAAAGAATGTGTTATTAGAGCCATCAAGCAAAGGAGTAGTACCACCTGGGGACATACTCAATGGCATTGCAGCTGAAAATTATTAGTAATAATTGTAAATAAAATACCAAAAAAAAAGAACAAAACAAATACAATATAATCAAACATGAACATACAAAATAAAAACAGTGATCAGCTTAAAAAAATAAGTGCAAAATAAATATATAAGCTTACAATGATTCATTCTCTTTGGCAGCCACATTGCACGAGCGTCCATTGTGTCGGGGGGTTCCAGTTTGGGAGCTATAGCCCTTTGCTGGGCCAAGACCATTTGTTGAGGGCTTGGTATTGACATTCCCTGATTCATATTCTGCATTTGAGGAGTTCCCGGCGACATCTGAGTGGGGGCTGATGCCATTCTAGGCGACGCCATTTGAGGTACATTTGTACCCATTTGAGGTGTTCCTGGCCCCATTTGAGGGGTCCCTGGCCCCATTTGTGGAGTTCCCGGACCCATTTGAGGTGTTCCTGGACCCATTTGTGGAGTACCCGGCCCCATTTGAGGTGTCCCAGGCCCCATAGGAGTCCCGGGCATTTGATTTGTATGGTTTGAGATCATTTGACCAGGTGAATGGCCCATTTGAGGCATAGGCACTACAGGTCGCAAGGGTCTTGGTCCATGTGCAGAAAACATATTCGCAACGCCATCTGGCGCTATCAAAACGAAAAATGCGAAAGAAAAATTAACATGCACCGCAAATTAAACACACCAATGATAAACAAAATAAACAAAATAATGCTGTCAATACAATGTGATTAAAACACATTTTTAATATGATTTTTTATGGTATTTACATTATTGTAACATAAACATATTTTATACAATCAATATTCTTTAATAACTGGGTCACTTTGAATTGACAGCCCAAAAAAATAACAAAATAATTAACAGCTTACTTTGCCCTTGATTAATTATAATATTAGTTGTTTGAAACTGTTGATGATGATGAGGTATGGTGGAATGATGGTGTCTGGGACTCGTGGCATGATGTTGTATGGTGACCAGCTCCCCTGTATCCATGTCCATGCCATTACCACTGAGGCCTGCTGTATACTCATCTTTAACTAATCTACTAGGACCTGACTGCAATGTTAGTCCTGAGAGATCTAAAACAATTCATTTTCTGAGATGGCATTTGTGATAAAACACTTGTCTATTTCTAGGTTTGATATCATTCAACAAATTATAATATTTTTTTATCAGTATGTTTATCATTATTAAATCAGTGCCACCAGTGTAATGTTTAGATAAGATTAAAAAATGTTTTTGTTGATTTGCATTAAAAAAAACATAACTATTTATTTTCTAATAAGTATTGTGATGTGTTTGAAATTTTGTTTCATACACAAACACTCATTTGATGAATTTATAAAAAAAATGATGTCTAAATGCATCATATGTTTTTCCTCACACTTTGATGTGAATATTCAAGTTATCCCAATGCTTATACCATTCCACTTGTTAAGTAAGATATTGATTTTATGAAACAAAAAGAAATATCGAAAATGTACATTTAAAATATTTATATTTCCATTCCGACCAACTGACATATTTTAAAAAATATATAAAATTATATTAATAAAACTATTAAATAAGATACTCACCAATACCAGGTGACACCACTCTTTCGTAATGATAGGGATTAACGCATACAGAATCACATTTAAGGTCAAAAGCAAATTGACAAAATTTTACATGTTTTAATTCATTTTTATGTAAATCTGGCCATCTCCAAATTCTAGCATATATCACATGTGGGAACCCTTTTCTACCTGCAACCTAAAATGTAAATATTGATTTTATTATTTATAGTGTCTTGCAATCTACAAAGGGCCATCATTCACAAATTATATCTCATGAATTTCATTATTTATTGTGTGTTTAAGTAGAAAAGTGATAAAAAAATTAACAAATTATTGTCCTTAGTAAGTATTGAACTCACAACCATCTAGTTCACATTCAGACTCTGTTCTACTGCCAGAATTGTCTCATAAACCATGCCCAAATTTATATTTATAGCTAAATATATTTCCACTTCTCTGGTCTGGTAAGACACAGCACAGTGATTAGCTAACCACTCACCGCTTAATGTCTTTGTCTTAATGTCTTTTCTAATGTTGTGGGCACAAAGTAGATGTAACTATAGAGTATTTCCCTACCTACTATGTATATGACTGATGTATAAAGCTATATACTTTTTTCACCTATATCCTATTATGTATATAATAAAAGTTACCTGTAAACGTCCATCTAATGTACGCTGTATTGTAACACATTTGCTTGGATGTGCACCATTAGTTGTAATTGCTGTGATCAAAGAGTCCAGTTCATCTCGTTTTTCCTTCAACTTTTTGACTAGTGATTCAATAGCTCTCTTAGAAAAGCCCTCACTTTCACCACCCTGCCTGTGGCACATCAGTGAGTGAACTATACTTAGGCAGGCGTCTGCCGATGTCGGGGCTGTGGTATTCATGACTACGAAAAAAAATATTTGTTTAAAATTCGTACTAATAATTTATTAAACCTGTTAATATTGCACAATTTAGTAAACAAACATGTAATAATCATAATATTAGTTTTAATGTATCCGAATGTACCAATTAACATATACAAATTACTCATCTATTTATAACAGTTGAATAATTACTTAAATCTCGTATAATAATATACTATTAGAACTAGTCCTCAACAAAATCGATAGCGGCAGACCTGTTCTCACATGATAAAGTTAAATAAGAATTCATTTATAATTAATAATATGTAACAATTAATAGATTATTAGAAAATAAAATAAAATAATCATTTGCGTAAAATCGCCGCAACGCAAAGCCGAAACTATCTCTATGTTTACCTGGTGATTAAAACAAAAACACTACTAATTTTCATAAGTAATGCACTTAATGTATAATTCTTAAATCGTGTATATATTATGAAAATTGATTTCCTTTATTGCGAGATGATACCAAAACAGAACACGACATTTTAACAATCCATAAGCAATAGAGTAACTAGTGAGGTAATCATTCGATAGATCAAATAACTAGTGAGATGATAAATATCGATTAAAATATTTATAATCTTGATTACTTTGCATAATATTAAAAAAATATATTTTTAAAATTATTTCTTGTAAATCTAAGTATATAACAAAAAAGACAATTTATTTCATTATAAATATTAATAATTTCATTGGCGGACTAACCCCAAAAGAGGCCCGGGGTGGCGTTTGGGTGGATTTTCACAAATTAGTGTGAATGTTTATTTTAGTTTACATCTTGTAACTTAAGTATGTAAAAATCCAAAAATGAAGGCATGAAATAATATTATGTTGTTAATATATACATGTTAAATTGACAACTCTTATGTATTATACAGGTGTAACGCAATCGAAGGATCAACAGTTTTCTATGAGTATAGGACCTCAGTACCTATTCATTTCACCCCCATGTATGTCAACCGATTTTCAATTGTTCTGCAGATATTTGAGAAATTGTGATTTCTTGGATAAATCGGATTCTTGAAGACAAATAAATGTCAAATACAGCCCGACTCTTGCGTCTGAAAATTCAATTGTCTTGAAAATCGCAGTGGTATTTGTCTTTTCGCCTGTTTTCCAAGACCAACGATTTCCAAACCACACCTCTTATAGCCGCACTCAGTGTATCTGCCAGTATCGCGATCATCTGGAAAGAGGGGCCAAGTTGGCCTCAAAGACAAAGAAACTGACTGCTAGTACTTAATATTGACTGAACTGACTACTAGTACTTTACGCCAAAACACCGATTGACCCTGTAGGGGCCAAGTTCAGCCTCATATGGAGTACTGTTCTCTTCTCTGGGCTGGTGCACCCCACTATTAGCTTAACCCATTTGTTCGCGGACCATATTTAGGCTTTGTGGACCATTGGTGGTCCGCGGACCACTGGTTGGAAAGCACTGATTTAGATGCTACGTCCGCACTAGTATCTTACCACAGACGTGCCTGCGGTATCTCTTATTTCTTGTAAAATCTGACCCTTCTCAGATTTATTATAAATTCCTACCAGATTATTTAGTGCTACAGCCAGAGCGTCATCTGAAGCTTCCATAAATTTTATTTCAACTATTATCAAATATTTTTCAAATATTTTTTTCGTTTTATACCCATGAATCGATAGTACAATTCATGTATAAATTGGTCTATGTACTGAATCATTGACTTTTTTTATGTTGATATTTTATGGAAATACAAAGAAACTGAATAAACATTAGAAAGACAAACCAGTACAGGCTGCACTTATTCTTGTGGTTATATGTTTGTGGGGCCTCCAATCCCAAACTTCTTCTGAAGTAGGTATCTACTAAGCAAAGGTAAAAGCAAATATTTTTGCAAATGTTGTTTAAGGCTTGGTCAAGGGAACTTGCAGCCACTTGGAGCCCCCAAAGGACTAGAGTCCTTAGAATTTGGTCAGCTATAATTTTATTTTTTTTAATTGTTTATTTATAAAATTATTAGAAAATAAAAAAAGCAATAACTTAATAAACAAAATATACTTTAATCTAAACAAAAAAATATATAATCCAACTTTATAAAATTTATTACCAAGGACTTATTTAGAACATTGCGTTGTACGAAACGAATCATCAATCGTCAAAATTTTTAATTCGTGGAGGTGCTGACAGTGACAGACAATTTTGTCAAAATTCCTTTTTCAATATTTTCTTTTGTAAATCAAAACAGCTTGAAATTTATTAAGTTTTGAAATATTTACAGAAAGTTTTCACTGTTTTATATAATAAACATACATGTATATTTTACGAAGAATTCAAAAAAGTGGGTGGACTTAGGACGTTAATTAGGCAGTGTTTTAGTGCTATACGAATGAATTTATATTTTAATGATAATGAAAAATGAAGGGGGTCGATAACTCACCAGCTGATCGTGAAGGGATGACAAATAAACCAATTGTAACATGTAAGTTTCATATTGTGTAACTGTCCTGATTTGTTTTGGAAATCGTAACATATATTATATTGCTCGTAGGCGCTGGCGATTGGAACTTATTTTGTACTCTAGAGGCACCATTAGTAGCAGCTATACCACAAGATTCATGTGAGTGGCGCAGGTCTTATGGTCGAATAACGAAATTTGTTTACTTAGAAGCCTCTTTTGTAAAGTTTAATAAGGATAAACTTCAATCTGAACTCAATCTTCTAAAGCGACCTATTTTCCATATTTATTGGACAGATTGTGTGGTAAGATTA
>JAATLQ010002231.1:49602-100540 GCA_013421005.1 Heliconius erato x Heliconius himera
AGAATTTGTAATATTTACAATAGGTAGTAAGATATTAAATATTGACAATTCAAATTTTTCAGGATATAGAATATTATAAAACAGTTCTCAGAGAGGACATAGAAACATGGCTCAAAGAATTAGAAAAAAACAATATCACAGACTGGATGATAGTGTTAGTAGAGACTTACGATATAAGAAAAACAAACAAATTATTACCAAGAACTACAGTTTTGGATAAAATTAAAGGAGAATTTGCTATTAAACAGACTGAAGATAGGTTTATTTCTGTTATAAATCCTATAAAATCTGAAGCTCGAAGTGCTGAATCATGGCGAGGTTTAGTTGCGAAAGTTAGACATTTTGTTTTAGTAGCTTATAATAAAGCTCTCATAAGATTTGAAGAACATATGAGAGAACAAAGAGAGAAAAGAAATGATCCTGAATGGGATTTCTGTAAATATTTTATTTTGCAGGTCAGTTGCATAATATTATTTTGTTTTTGTCCTATTTATTATATTAAAACAATTGAGGGCATTATGGTGCAGAACAAATGTATCTGATTGTAAACAAGATGGTGGTGAGTTTGAATTCTACTTAGGGTAATGAATGATTTCCATTCTGTCACTCAACTTACAATGTCTTCAGAAATCTGGGAACCCACAGCCATAACATCTGACTGTCAGTCAGAAGTTATCCAACTGTACCACAGTGGCCATTACTAGTCATGTAATTGCTATAAAAATTATTTTCAGGAGCAATTAGCATTTGTCTTAGAAATGCTTGGTTTATATGAGGAAGCTCTAGTCCAATATGATGAATTAGATGCCTTGTTTTCACAATTTGTACTCAATTCAAATATAACGGAGAGTCCAAAATGGCTTGACACATTCAAACAACCAGTGACATCCTGGCAAGCAGTAAGACTGACAGCATTAGTTCCACAATCCCTAAGAGAATTAATTATTAAGAAAAATGCTTCACTATTAGACTTTAGGAGTTATTTGTTTCAAAGACAAAGTGCCATGTTATTACTTACTTGTAAGCCGTGGGAGGTGAGTTCTTGAGTTTTTTATTATATTTTTTTAACTATAATATAGTTAATAAAAATAAAATGATTATGCAAAAATTTAGGATTTCCGTACATTTAGATATTTTTTTTATTATTATGTTTAAAAATGTTGAATATTTTAATAAATTAATATTAAATTAAAATTTAAATAAATTAATTAATATATTATAAAGAACAAAAATTGTCTAAGGTACATTTAATTTCTTTATTATACAGTGCTGGTCATAATAATTTTGGTAATTGATATATAGAAGAAACACATTAAGTCATTTATTTAATGCATGATCACTCATCTGTACACACACAGAGCTGTAATTGCCACAATCATACGAGTTTCATTTCTATCTATCATTAAACTAAATGGGTTATTTTTTTCAACGTTTCTAATATTCTGAAGGCGTCTTTATTTTTAATACAAAACTTTCATATTATGAAATATTTTTCTGATTACTGCTAGTAGAGAAAATCAGTACACAGTTAGCCTTGCATCAAAATCGACGGAAATCGATATTTATATATGCGATTTCGACTACTTATACAAATGTACATATTTTATTTTAGGTTTTTCAAAACCAAAAATGTTTATTTTTTTTATTTTAATTTTTTTTAGAAATGCCACTGAAAGCAAACTTTGTTTGAACGTTAATATTTAGATTTTAAAGTAAAATAAGTATATCATAATTCTGTATTGTTTCCACTTTTGAACAATTATTTATATTAGCAAAAATGGCCAATTTTTATTGTTTCACAATATTAATCTGAAATTTATATTCATTTTAGTATGTATTTTGTTATGTCCGTGTTTATGTTTGAATTTTTTTATCATCCTTGTAATTTGATACATTTAATTACAAAAGTTTTGTATTCGGTGTAGCACAGTTAGGTAGTGTCTGGCTGTAGACATGAAGGCTGTAGATTCGATCTCTGCTCAGGCAATTATTAAATTGAAATTCTTATTTTCTTATTCTCTCCGTGGTTAGAGAAATCGTGGCTTGGTCTAGTAGGCTCAGTTACCCAACATGCAGTTTTCTCTACCTACGTTTTGTCCTAGATATGCGTAAAGCTAAGCTAAGCTAAGTATATGATGGGTCATTTAGTATTCATAATACTTCAAATACTTCAAAGTGATTTATCTAGTAGTAGTTTCATATCAAAATAAATATCTCAAATATATGTAATTGGTTTACTTAGGACTGCATGTATTTTTAATCTTAAATATGTATGTCTATAAAATAAATAAAAATTTTGGGGCCGCCATAGCCCAATGGCACAGTGTCTGACCGTAAATCCGATGGACATGGGTACCATTTCGAAGGAAAGAATAATTTAAATCTTTCCGCTAATACTATAACAAGATAAAATACGACGTTCAGTTCCGCCACTAAACGCGCAGTATCTCAAAAAATTGAACGAAAAGTGGCACTGAGTATCGTAACACTATGTTCTCTCTATCTACTCGCAGATAGCGTCGCGGTGCCTGAGCACGGTGCACAACACGGCGGCGGAGCTGGCGCTGCTGGGCGCGGCGGCGGCGGAGGGCGGCGCGGCGGTGTGGGCGCAGCTGGCGTGCGCGGAGACGCTGCGCGCCTGCGAGCGCCTGTGCGCCGCCAACAGCGCGCTGGACGCCTGCGCCGCCATGCACGCGCCGCTGCTGCACACCGCCAAGGATAAAGTGAGTTCGTGTACACGGGGCTGCTTGTGGGTTCGATCCCCGCTCAGGGAAATTAAATATTTCAATTTATATTTTCATTTGTTCGCTCTGGTGTCGAGTAAAGCGCGGCGTTGAATTCCGCCCCTCATCACATAATGCATCCAGAATTCGGCGGAGAGTGGGAAACGGAGTGTCTTAACACTAGGTTACTACACTATACTAGGTTACACAGCCTACCCCGCTGTCTCCGGGATATAGCGTGAAGCTAATTTTCATTTTTATTGTATTGCATTTTGGTAATATTTTGAACGTATTACCAAAACGACCAAGGTAGGCGAAATATGTTGTCATCCACCATACAGTACGGTCAACAAGTCGTGGCCAATTAGGTTAAGTTAGCCAAGGTAGGTTTTCTGAATTTTGCGCATTGTTCACCCGGGAACAAAGTTATGAAAGGCAAGAAAAATTATAATAGCAAATCTGCGCCGCATCTACAACCTACTACAAGATGGCCACGACTCGTTGACCGTACTGTACATTATATCCAATTGAGCGTAAATTAAGCAAAATGATTTACCGCAAGCTCTCCTCTTGTACTCAACAATATATGGAAATTGTATCTAATGTGTCTAAACGTAAATGTAAATACTTGGCCTTTTGTAAATGAAAATCTGATAAAAACATGAGATAAATAATAAATATATAACTATCTATTATATTACAATTTGACGTGATCGTAGCTCTTTGAGAAAGAGAATCACTTGTGGTTACGGTTATATTTCAATGATTTTCATTTCTTTGCTCCGGTAAAACAAAGCGAAACATAGACTAAAAGTGGCTAAAGAAGTGTCTTGACATTATATTCTCTTTGTCTATACCTAAAAATGTTTGAAACGATGTTTTTTTATTATAACATTATCAACATATTTACAGCTACACGAACTTGGCAAGCTCTGTGGTCTTCTCCCGGGCTCAGCGGACCCTACGTCAGAACAGCTACACCTGGTGGTCATGCTATCAGCTGGTATGGGGGACAGCGAGCCGAATAACCAGCAAAGTCCCACAGACAGACTGAAAGAGGCGTTGTGCAGTAAAAGTAGTTTCCAGCAGTATTACTTAGAGTTGGCGGAATTGGCTATGGGAACGTATAAACATATTGGAAGGTTGAGGTGTATATTGTTGATATTTTTTTTAGCTTCTTGTAGAGAAATTGGTTAGATTGTTATAATTTTGCTAAGTGAACCTGTTTTGAACGCCATAATTAAATAACGGAAAGAAGATGGTGTTGGTTATTCAATAAGTTATTATTAGTTAAGGCATATTTAGATATATTTATCGAAAATCCAGTTCTTTTTAATAATCCAGTTATTTGTTGTTCTTCCGACTAATCGGGAATGTTAAAAGCTAACTCTTCTAAATCAAAATCAGCTTCACGCTGTATCCCGCACACAGCAGGGTAGGTAGAAGGAACCTAGTGTTAAGACATTTCGTTCTCCACTTTCTGCCGAATTCTGGTGTGTGTCTGTGTGTGTTGAGTGGCGGAACTCAACGACGCGCTATGCCCCGATACCAGAGCGAAGAAATGGAAATATAAATTTAAATAAATATTTCATTTCGAGTGGGGATCGAACCCATAACCAATCGATTTTCAGTCAAACTTTATGCCCCTGCGCTATGACTGGCCTCTTTACCTCTTTAATATGTATATATATTTTTTATTGCTTTTTTTTCAGATTCGCCCGTCACATAGGACGAGATCTAGCTTCATTTTATTCAGAATTAGGTGAAACTAGTAAAGCAGTGGTATTCTTAATGGACGCGCTACGGTCTTATGAAGAACAAGGGTGGAAGGACTTGGCAGCTCAAACGCGGTTGGAGTTAGTTGCCGCGGCTAAGAAAATGAACGATGTTGATAGGTTCGTTTTATTTGGGCTAAATAGCATCTTCACGACGGGACGGGCCTAATTTCAAGACATTACATTTACATTTTTGAGACATTGCGTGTTGAGTGGTGAAATTCAACGATGCGTTTTGTCTATCAGGGCTGGGAAATAAAAATAATTTAAATATAAAAATATTAATTTTTAATACTACTAAAAATTTTTTAATACTACCTCGAGTATCGCGAAATCGGGATCGAATCCTAGCATTTTTCGGTCAGACGCTGACATAACTTTATAATTTTGTGTTTGTATGTGATATTTCTTTTGGAATTGAATGTGTACAAAAAAAATTGTATATAAATTTCATAGTAAAAAATAACTAAATTAACAAAATTTTTACAGGTATACAAAGCTCTCTGCTAGAATAGCTAGTACTGCCGAATTAGAGATTCTAGTCAGAAATTTTTATTTCGAAGAAATGTTGAAATCTATAAGAGATAATCTCGCAAACAAACAAGATACTGTATTGACCGAGCTCAATGATTGCTTCAAAATCATCTCGGCAACGTTATTACCGTCCGAACGTGATGCTTATATCACTGAAAATAAGGTCCAATGTCGTTTGCTCATTGATAGCTTTATGCCAAAAGACGTGAAATGCAAAGCTGCCATCAGTGTTGAGATATTTCAAGAGAAAACTGAGAAGAAAACGCCAGTTAAAAATTATAAGACTGATTTAAGTGTTAGTGTAGGTGGCTCCCCCAAGAGGGCGACGGTGGAGGATAGTGAGGACGAATCTAATATTTTAGTTACTAGGTAAGAAGATAACCAATAATTAAAAAAAGATTTCATCCAGACCTGATCGATTTCCAGTTCGAGCCCCGCTACGTTAAAATTTTTATACGGTTTCTAAATAAGTAAAGACTTCATTATTTAGAAAACGTACCACCTACAGGAGTACAGGAGGCGCGGGTTCGAGTCCCGCTGCGTTAAAATTTTTATACGTTTTCTAAATAAGTATTTTTCTTTCCTAAATGTGGAATAACACTTAAAATTTAAAAAAAAAAAAGACTTCATTGTTCAATTCCGTAGCTGTACTTTCTGGAGAATATTTATTTTATAAATTTGAAGTCCTTAAACAACGGACAAAATTTTCATACTGCGTATTGTATTTTTCCATATTTTTTTTTCGGCAAAAAAAAATAGTGATAAATAATTCCGTTTTATATATTGCAGTCCCAACAGGTAAATGAATAGATCATTCACTTTTTGGAACTGTAATATCCAATTAAATTTACTATTATATATATATATATACTAACTTATTAAAATAATTTAATTTCCAGCATAAGACTAGATGATCTTAAACCTAAAAACCCATTACTAAATCCAATGAACATAACCTCCAAATTACATTATAAAGAAGACAAAACATTACAAAAAGCTACAGTAGAGTGTCAAAACACAAAAATGCCGCTAAGAAGATCCGATAGTAGCAAATATAGAAAACCTTCAGCCACTATAAGAAATAATTACGAAACCTGCTTTAAAAGCAACGATATTATATTAAAACCTGGTACAAATGAAGTTACTGTTGAATATATTGCTATGAAATGTGGTAAATTTAAATTAGGTCAAGTTTCTTTGTTAATAGAAGATAAATTGGAGTTTTTATCGAATGTACTGATTCCTAGTAAAATGGGTTATGAAGTTAAGACTCAAGGTATCAGTGTGTATTTGAATAAAGTGGAGCCGAAGAAGGATTTGGTCGCGGGTGTGGAGCAGGATATGGAATTAGTGGTCACTAGCGGCAGTTCTTCTATACGAGAGGTTTGTTGTTTTAGTAATAGTAATATTTAGTTTTTTTTTTAAATATTACCCTAATAGAATTTAAATTTTAGTCTAAATAAACAAATTCTATTTTTTACTTCTTTTCTGATTCATTCCATCTAAATAATGTTTTAAAGAGTATTTTTTAAATAGTATATAAAAAATACTTTTATATTCTTAAAATAATATACAGGGTGGAAGAGGCAGCGCTCCATTTACGGAAACAGCATATAGGGTAAAATATTTCAAACCTATACCAAAAGAAATTAATCAAGATGCCTCAACAGTTTGGACGTAGGATTTTTTTTTCATTTCACGACTTTTATCCATACCTGTATTTCGTGTGACGCGATTACGTATAGATCTCAATAACATAAACACTTACTACTACAAAAATACTACTAAAAGTTAAACAACTTTGAACTTTATCGCCAAAACATACGACTCGATTTCGAAATGAGGTGTGTGCGGCGGTGTTCCTTTGATAGGTTTATGTGTGTGTGCGTCATCCTTACAAATGGCGTTTTGTTTTAAAATGACAATTTTATTATTTATTTTGTTTGAAAAAAAAACTTTTTCATTTTTGGGAATTTATTTTTTTCTGAATTATATTAGGCTTTTATAGAGTAGTTAAAACTGTGGTTTCATTTAATGTGGTGCTGACACTTCCACCCTGTATATCAGCTTCACGCTCTATCCCGCACACAGCCGGGTAGGCAGAAGGAACCTAGTATTAAGACACTCCATTCCCCACTTAATTCCAATATATTCTTAATTTGTTTTGATAATTATTTTGTTGAATAAAAATTATATTCTTCAACTTTACTAAAAATATCCTAAGTATAATTTTAAATTCATTAAACGTAAATAAATACAAACACACCATTTTAATATTTAGTGTATATGTATAGTACATACATCAATTGTATTATTGTTTTTGCAATTATTTGATAATTTTCTGGAGTAGCACGCTAATTAGTGCAACATAGTTTTTTTTTTACTTTACGCTATATCCCACTCAATGGAACCTACTGTTAAGGCACTCCGTTCCCCACTTTCCGCCAAGGTATGCTTTAAAAGCACTTTGCATCGTCATCAATGCTAAGAAATAATAATAAAAAACAGCTTTGAACTATACATAGCAGCCGTTATCGAACTTTAATATCATAATATGAAATTAACATTCATATATTTTACCTAAATTAATGTATTTTAACTTTCTACTTCCCACTTACTTATTTTTATAAACTACGACACAATAACATTTCATTACTATAATTTTTACTGATCACATTTCAGAATGCCTCGATCCTTCTCAAAACATCAACGGGCCTTTTAATTAGATTTACAGCGGAAGACTCGCCCATGTCAAGAGAGCTATCAATACCAATAAATCCAATAGGACCGTTTCAAACTGCTAAAATACCTTTGAGATTGTTCTCGAAGTTACAACCTAAGAGGGAGAAGAGTATTGAACACACTGTAAGTATTTATAGTACGGTCGACATGTTGTGGCCGCCCTGAAGTTAGTTGTAGATGACAGAGCATACAATGAGTAAAAATTTCAATCCTAACAAATGTTGCTATGCAAAAAAATTGTAAAAAAAATTGCTAGCGTAACTTCAAAGTGGCCATGAAATATCGGGTATTTATTAATGTGTGGTTGCACAATTTATAAAAATTTTGAATTATTTATAAAAATTTTAAGGCTTGAAATTTGTAAAAATGTGAAATTGTCCCATTCTGAAAAATGAATTATTTTTACTCCTCGCTTTGGCAAGAAGACAAAGCGTGGCGTTGATTCAAAGTGCAATATACGGTATATATTGCGCTTTGAGTCAAAGCCACGCTTGCCAGTTGGGCGGTGCCAAAGGAAGGGCACTCCCTTTCCTTTCTTCTTTCTCTTCTTCTCAGCTTAAACTATGATATTTGCGAGATACAGCGTGAAGTGTAAGCGGGATAAAACTGTGTATATATTAAAGCAAATAAATTATTTAATTCCAGGTATGGCTAACATGTCCATGGTGGGAATCCATAACGGAAGTGCCTCTCCACTTCTCGCCACCAATGATAGTGTCCTGGCGTCTTCTAACGTCCAACACTAGGAAATTTATTCATGTCACAGCGAAATCTACAGTGGCACACTTCGTACAGTTTGTATTGAGCAAGCCAGATTTAGATTGTGATGGCAATAATACTGTTTCGGATTTGAATCCGAAGAATGCTGCGGAAATGGTGGGTTTTTATAAGATATATATTAAATAAAAGAACTGTAATATATTTTATATAGTGCAAGGATGTTCTTGGATTTATAAAAATCAAATAAATAGAGATTTAATAATCTAGTTAAGATTATTTTTTTAAATTGCATTATGTAGTATTTTATTAACCCGCACCTACTGTTTACTGTCCAAGAGCTCTTGCTATAATAAGCCGTGCGTTCTAATTGAGCTACGTTGGAATTCTTGTAACAAACAATTTAATTAATAATTACCTTACGTTCAAGTTTTTAATGTTTCCAAATATTTAGCTTTACTTAGTGTGGGATTTTTCATAAATCAATGAATGTCAACTTGTTGGTAGCCTTTCGTGGATTAATGCAACATAAATAAAATATATTTACATAACTTTCTTAATTTTAAATTAATAGTTTTAGTTGACACTAAGATACACTTTCTCTATGCTGCTCCCAAAAAAACCACCGCACTTTTACAGAGCGAGAAAATGAAAATAGATGATGATTTCCTGAGCGGGAATCGAATCTACAATTTCAGATGTTGTGACCCTGTGCCACGATAGTCAATAGATAAAAAAAATTAATAAAAAATCCAATTTTAGACAGTCGAATCAGATGGTACAACAGCATCATTCATGTGGGAGCTACTAAAGGACCCATTAGTCAAAGCGGGACCCATGAAGGCTACTTTCAACGTGCAATATAGACTTATTAATGAAGAAACGTCTAGAAACTTCCTATGTCCATTTGATATTCAAGATTACACTACATTGTTTGTGATAAGAACCAAATTAGAGCCGAGCAAAGGATCGGACTTTTGTAGAGCGTCTCAAGTGTGCTGTTTACAGCTTAATGTCCAACGGGTTTGTATTTTTTTATTCAACTTCACACATGTGGACGGTGCACGGTGGACAGTGGGAGCATAGTGTTAAGACACTCCACTCCTTACTTTCCGTCGTATTCTGAAAACATTGCGTGTTGATTGATGGAACTCAACGCCGCGCTTTGCCTCGACTCCAGAGAAAAGAAATGAAAATATAAATGTAAATAAATCTTTCATTTCGTCGAGTTGGGTTCGAATCCACAACCAGTCGATTTTACAGTCACACTTTGTGCCCCTGTTCCATGACTGCCCTCTATATATAATTATTAAAATGATAATTTTATTAAAGAAAGTAATTCATATGCAGGCGAAGCCGCAATCGACTCGCTACTCTAAAAGGTGGTGGTGGTGGTGGCTCGAGGTGGTCCTATATTAGATTAATTCATAATATATATTATACATATATTTACAGGTAAATGAAACAGAGCATACATCTCTTATGTACGAGGTGCTGGCCGACCAGACCATGTGGGCGGTGCTGGGGCGTACTGCTGGTGAGTTTGTGTGTGTATTTTTTTAGAAAACAAAAAAAAATACATAGTGGATTGTAACTTATGAATCCTTGGAAGAAATGAGTCCGAGCACAACCTTGTGAATATAAACGACAAGTTGTGAAGTTCGACTTCCTCTCACTCGAGGGAGTGAAATATTTAATATTTTCATTTCTTGACTGGTGTCGATGTGCGTTAAGTATACACATAACCCTCCACACAAAATATTTTTTTACTAAACATAAAAAAATAAAGTATATTCTTTCTCCCTTTCTCTTTATGTAAATTCTAGACGTACTGCACCTCCAGAATTTACAAAAAAAATAATTTAATAAAAATTACAAAAAACATTTTTTTTAGTGTGGTATAATACTTTAAATAATGTGATAATTTTAAGCAATTATTAAGATTTTTAATAAATTAGTGGAATTTTGTAACAATCTCCCTACAGAGATACTAACAACATAAATAAGTTGCAATAAAGTATGACAATTTCAAAACTAAATCGGATAACAAATTCTTACCTTATTTAATAAAACCTCTAGGCGTAATAACAATGGAGTCCAGCACAGCGGAAGGTCAGTGCGTGTCTCTGGATGTGATGCCGCTGGGTGCAGGCTACTTGCCGCTGCCCGCCGTTAGACTGTCTAAGTACATTGCTGCTAATACTAGAGGTGGGTCTTTTGATAAAATAAAATATTTTTTAGCTTGTAATATATTATAGGGACGGTTGTGGGTTTGATTTACACTCGTGGGATTGACATATTTAATATTTTAATCCTGCTCTGGATTCGAGGCAGAGCGCGGCGTTAATTTCCGCCAATCAACACGCTATGTCTTTCCCATTTCCCATGTTCCCACTTTTCGCCGAATTCTTGTTGCATAGTCCTACCCTGTTATGTGCTGAAAATAGGGGGAAGCTGGTGAAACTAAAGTTCGATAAAGCCTACTATAGTTAAAAACTGTGTTTTAATCTTTAATGCTCTTCACCAGAATTTTTCAAAAACTTGTATAAAAATATTTTATATAGATATTTTTTATTTATATGTGTATTTGCATATGTGGGTTCAAGTCACATTTTTTCTTAGAAACCTCCGAAGTTTGATTAGACAACAGCATATTACATAATTTATATGTAAATGGTGTATTTAATAAAATGGTTAAATCAAGGAAAAGTGGAGAAACAGATTGAAATATACACATCAATATTTTTTTTATATCTTTTAATGTACAATATGTTGTTTTTAATTCCGTAGCAGCTACTAAAATTTGAACTGGGTGCTTATAATGGTTATAGTTTTGTGTTTTTCCTATTATTATTTTCATAACAAAATGGTGGTAATTTAAATTCTCACACATAAAAACAACAGGATCCTATGTGCCTACTAATCATTAAGTCAATTACTACAGAAGCCGCAAACATTTTTAATTATTGTACTGAAAAACATAACCAAATTATCAGTGACTCTACATTATAAAAAGAGGACCATTTATTTCATGATAATATTTTTATTTTTATTTTACAGATCCAAAGAAAGATATTTCGGCCCATCCTCGATTGGAGCCATTTAGTCCAGGGCAAGTGTATCACGCTGGGAAAGCTAAACAAGTGCATGTACTACCGCCAGCTCCTAAAGAACATGTTGATATTACTGTATAAATACGTATATTACATATATAAGAATATAGGTGTCTACAAAATGAGCATAAAGTAAAGAATGGAGTGTCTTGACACTTTATTCTCATTGCTTATTCTTCTGTATGTAGAAAATGGTTATGTTGTGTGTTGTGCTTTATTTAAAACTAGCTCAAGACTCAAATGTAATGGAGCTGAAGACATTTTTGTTATATTATTAAAAAGATTCTCTCATATCCACAAAGGTGTCCATTGTGAAAATTTGATGTGTAGAACCTACTTTCTTTTCGGTAATAGTAAAATTACATCCATTGAGTCATGTAAATGTTAAATATGTCAATAAAAATGCTTAAAGGTCTGGATAAGCAATATATATATTAGATAGGATAGGTTATTGGCAGATCAGTTCTCATTTTACTGTGCAAAATGTGAGAAGTATGTAAAGGGGTTTAAAAATATTGGAAAACAAAAGAGTATTCTTAGTAAAATACTTTAAGATGTTAAGTTGAATATGATGTAACTAAAGTACACTCTGTCCATGAACATTTAAGGGATAAAATAAGATAATTTGAATTTCGTGCAGGATTATCATTCTATTACAGTATTTACAATAAAAAATATAATATTTATATTGTAAAGATCAAAAATCAACTGTTAATTTGGTACATACAGCGACATGTTCATTCGACGATTCAAAATGTGAGCTACAAAAAAATATTTTATCAAAGAAAATTTTAAAATTTAATATGATGAAGAAGTTTGCTATTTTTAATAATATATCTAAACTTCATTTTAAATAAAATACAGGACAGGACATAAAAAACATACTAACTAGCTTCAGGCTTTAAAATACAACCAATGCATAATTAATTATAATGTGTATATACATGGAAAGTCTCTCTTAATTTTAGTGAATGTAAATAGATATATAAATAGACCCTATAGTATATAATATAGGGTCTTATGTAAAATTTTGCTATAATTATAAATATAATATTAATTTTGCTTATTTTATATAGTTATTTAACTAATTTGTAAAACAAAGCTTCTTAATTTCTTGTCATTTAAATAAATGTTAAAAAATACCTTTTTGTTCTTAGTGATATAAATATTTGTCGGTTTATTTTTCATATAAAAAATCTTTCTTGAGCTTCGTTTGAAATCATTTAGATTATTACATTAAATGCTACGAAAATATACTTATAATTTATTCTTATATTGTTATAAACTTCATTAAATGTAAAGTGTCGGACCATTAAATCTGTGTGATAAATATTACAATATATGTCTTTAGTGTAGCTTCATCAGTAGTTACTTCTAGAAGTATATATAATCTATATATTATATTTAAAAGTACTTGGCAAGGATTGTTTTTTTTATTGTTAAGAAAATAAGGTTATTTTTTCTAATATGTAGTTTTTCATTTATTACATATGGTACTTTTTGTTTGGAGGCCAGTCGTGGCGAGAGGCACAAAGTGTGACTATAAACGTGACTGTTGACCCATTCGATGAAATGAAATATTTATTTAAATTTATATTTCCATTTCTTCGCTCTGGTCTCAAGGCAAAGAGCGGCGTTGAGTTCCGCCACTCAACACGCAATGGCCCCAGAATTCGGCGGAAAGTGGGTAATGGTGTGTCTTATCATAAGGTTCCCTCTGCCTACCCTACTGTGTGCGGGATACATCGTAAAGCTGATTTAACTTTTTACTTTCTTTTATTTAAAATATAGAAGCATATTAACTTATGTGTATATAGAGTAATCTTTTGCAATATTACATTAATTATCTGTGTTAGCATTAGTGTAGCTTATACATTATAATTTTATGTATAGCCAGCATTTTTTTATGTAAATGTCAAAGGTACAATATATTTAAAATCATTCTGACCATATAAAAAAAATTGTAATGAAACAGTGAAAAATAAAATAACAATTGAATATGATCCTTTCTTTATTTTATATATAAGCAAAGCCATACATTATTTATTTTTTTATTTAATTAAGCTTTGTGACTTTCAATTTTCTGTTTTTACTATTATAGATAGAAATGGGGTGTGTGTATAAAATATTACTTTAAATTGGTTTTACACGACGCCATATTGTTATCATTATAATCCTAGTCTATACTCTTGTCTATGTTTTCTTACTATTACTAGTATTTGGTGCTGAAATAGTATTATTTCACCAAAACATTTTTTTTTTGTTTTTGTATAAGTTGTCATATATTATTAACTAAAAATATAGGTACTCGTTTCATTTATATAGAATATCTTGGAAGCCTGAGTTAATTGTTTTATATTTATATTTACTCAATGCAATGTAATTAATAATAGTATTGATTAATAAACATTCTGTCTTTTTAAAGATTTAATATAATTTTAAAATTTCTACAATAATTTTCATAATATCGTCGTTGGCTGTTAATGGTTTGTTTGAAATCAATTAATTTGGTTAATTGAGCGATGCTTTTTAATAATTGTGCAAAATATTTAATTTTGTCATTTATATAGCAGACTCGGAATGAAGTTGGGCTAACTCAACCCATAAATTTACTTTTTGTGTTAATATAAAGATTAGAATAGATTTTTTATGATTAGCTATATTAATTGAAATCAAAAACAGAAATATCTAGACCGAATTGGGTCACTTTCGTTCTAATATCTACAAGATTTTTTATTTTGGATAAAACCTTTGATTCTGAGACAACTATGTCTAAAATATTTAATTTGCTTAAAAAACCAAAGGTGTCACCTAAATAGTTTAAACATCGAATCATTATATTATTGTGCTTATTGTATTTTTATATGAAACATACTCATTATTATTTATACTAAGAAGCTTGGAAATTTAGTAGTAAAACTATTGAAAATGTAAAGAGCTATTGTAGATTATAAATATATGTTGTGGTAGATTAGGCCATTATTTTTTTTTTTATAATTGGCAAGTAATTCTGCGAAACTTATTGTAAATATTTGATGGACTGTTAAAACTGAAATTATTACAAAATAAATTGTACGTCAAGACTTTCCAAGATGTTTATTATAAATATGGCTGCGCTATTTTTAATCTATGTGACAGAAGGTACAGAGGAAAGTGTGCTCTTGAAATTCTTGATGTAACTATATTTTCGATCCAAGCTTACTTATAATTATAAGTACTGAAGAATGTATTTATATTATTTAAAAGGTATAATACCTGTGGCTATCAATAAAATGTTTATTGTTACTTGCGTTGTTTTATTTTTTTATTAGATACATTAACACCTTATTTAATGTTGAGGCCAGTAGTGATGCAGGGGCACAAAGTGAAAACTGGTTATGGGTTCGATCCCCACTCGAGGAAATGAAATATTTAGTTACATTTATATTTTTATTTCTTCGTTCTGGTATCGAGGCAAAGCGCGGCGTTGAGTTCAGCCACTTAATACACAATGCCTCCAGAACTATGCAGAATGCAGAATGTAGGGAACGGAGTGTCTTAGCACTAGGTTCCCTCTGCCTACCATGCTGTATGCGGGATACAGCGTGAAGCTGATTAATAATAATTAATTTATTAATAATTAGTGTTGAAGATAATTTATTTTCAATTACCCAAGCTAAAAAGCTGATTTGATCTTGGCTGTTGGAACAATGGCATAAATACTAATGGCATATATTACTGCAATTAAATAATTATTTTCTTTTTAAGGTTGCTTTAATATATTCAATTAAACATAAATTTAGAAAGTAATAATTAATCATAAATACTGATTTTCATTATTATAAATCTTTTACAATCGTCATAGTTTTAACTAGTATTCAACACAAAATTTTGTTACTAACGTTAAGTATTAATTATATCTTATATTTATTTATTTGAAATTATAAAAAAATCCTGTAATATTTTAAATTAATTGTTTTAGAACAGAATACAGTCAATATATTATTCACGTGCGACTTATATTAATAGCTATGGCAACACCTTTAGTGAAATATTTAATTATGTGTCAGTGAACGAGATTGTGATGTGAACACTGAGCAGTCTTTCAACAAAATTGATAAAGTTTGTTTTGTCCTAGAAGCATGAAAATCGTTAAATAAAATTTCTAGTCGTCATGAGATAATTTATTTAAATGTAAACACAAACAGTAAATAAGTATATGTTAAACAATAAATAATAATGAAATTAGTTCGACTTCAGTAATAAAAATGAGAAGTGCTCTTGGATTGCTGGTTGTCACACGCGAACCCTTCTCGGAATAGAAAACTTTGCATCTTTTTGAAAGAATCGTTACATGTACACAGCGGGAATGACAATCATGGCAGTGTCTGTTGGCGAAATTTGCGAGAACACGAAGTTGGCCCGTGAAATGGCTCTGATGGGGAACTACGAATCGGCAATGGTATACTACGAGGGTACGGTGCAAATGATCCATAGACTGCTGATCACGATCGCGGACCCCACACGGAAGTCCAAATGGCAATTGGTAAGTTTGAAGAAAAACGTGTAAATCTAGGCTTTATTTTGATCCATGCCATTAACCTTGTATGTAGCCACTTCCTTATATGATAACTCTGTTAATTAATTTCGCGTAACACAGAAGGCCACCCACAGCGTACCTTTATGAGATTGTGTTGTTTTGTATGTATATATACATTTAAATAATAATGTTGTGTTTTTATGCTTTTACATAAATTAGTGAAATACACTAACTAATTCACAATTTTTTAAAACAAATTTTGAACTAAAATATAAATAATTTACATTCATTTGCTTTGCCTTAACAGAAAAGATTTTTTAAAAATATAATTTAACTGTAACAGTAAAAATGTGGACTTAAAATAGTTTTAACATCTTAATGTTACTTAACTGCCCGCCTACACACTAAGTATACTGCATACTTTAACATCAAATATACCTAACAACAAAATATAAAATATACTGGTTTGATTCAAACAAAGCAAAAAATGAATTCAATCTATATTAATCATATATTTATATATTAAAAAATGTATTATTTAATATTTAAATGTAAAAAAAATCGTAAAATAATGATTGGTGGATAACCTTTACACATGTCTGTAAAGTTCATTGTAACATCTTTAAAAACATCAATTGTAGCTAGTTAAGCCCGGGTCAATGATACCACAACTGAGTCAGTTGCACAAATACTTTTTTGAATACTACACTGTACACCCATCCAGTTTAGGCTATAGTGGCATAACGGCACAGCTTCTGGCTGTAAACATGATGATATTAGGTTTAAACCCAATCAAGGAAATAATTTATTTTTATCTCCTGGATTTTATAACAAAACTTAGCGCAAAATTGATGTCTGCCACTTAACACTTATTGTCTAAAAATTGATAAAATGTGAAGCTTTAGAAAAATGATACAGACTGTTACTACAGAAATTATATACTTGTACTATAAATAATACAAAGCAAATGATTACAGCATTTTTGTTAGACATTTCTTCTATTATATAGTTGGCCTTTGAGGCAAGTTCAACGTAATATTGAAACATCAATAGTATGAAGCATAGGTCAATGCTACCTTGACTGAGTCAGTGGTTGCACAAAGGTTTCTTTTCAAATCACTCAATTTAACTAAATGGAGCATTAAAATGTACATTATATTACAGCTAACACTGAATAAGCTTGGTTTCAAAAGAATTATAGCACAAATATTCATTAATATTTAAATAAATAAAAAACATGTAGTGTTGATATAGATTTTTAGGGTTCCGCACCTCAAAACGAAACAAATAAAGCTTTTAAGAGATCACTTTGTTGCCTGTCTGCTTGTTGAGACCATTTGTCTCAAGCTCATGTTGAGATATTAAGCTGAAATTATTATTAAATATGCATATCCAGAGTTGCTCAAAATCTGGGAAAAATACACTTCCAAGTTAACACAATCAAAAGTTCTGCATCTATTGTACTGCATATTGTATGGAATTCTCTGCATAATCAAAACCTCACAGTCACTTCTCATGGGTCTACAGTTATTAAATTTGGCACGAAGTGAGGGCTAAGTTGTACTTCTCAAATTACTTCAAAACCCTTTGTGCGCAATTTGATTCACACTTGACCGTTTTATTATAAGAATAATTAAATGAATATTCATAATTTGTTTAAAAAGCAAAAGCATCTCTCTTCATATTTCTCGTGTAGCAGAGTAGGCAACGGAAATCTAGTGTTTTGAGACATTGCTTGTTGAGTGGCGGAACTTAATGCCACGCTTTGTCACAAAGAAAAGAAAACATACAATCTCTTTGATGGTGATCAAACCCACAAACTAGTTTATAGTTAGATGTTGTGCCACACAGACATGTGGTGATATTTTTACATATTTTGACATTTGAATAGAAGGAATAAATCAGCTTCACACTGTGTGGGATACATGAGGCCAGTCGTGGCGCAGGGGCACAAAGTGAGATTGTAAAATCGACTGGTTGTGGGTTCGATAGCCACTAGAGGAAATGAAATATTGATTTACATTTATATTTTCATTGCTTCGCTCTGGTGTCGAGGCAAAAGCGCGGCGTTGAGTTCCGCCACTCAACACGCAACGCTTCCAGAACTCGGCGGAAAGTGCGGGCGGGAATGGAGTGTCTTAACACTAGGTTCCTTCTGCCTACCCTGCTGAATAGAATTAGTGTAAATATGCTATACCCCTTTATATGCTGGCGATGTAAGTGACGTTTGTTTTAATCTTGTTAAAACAACACAGTATAAGAAAAACTATAGTGAATGCTTTTAATCTAATCAGCATATTTTATAATCATATGATGTCATAGTTAACTTGCTCCTGTGACTTTTCACTATGTACCAATTTACATACTTACATTATATGTATATGCATACGTTAGTGTCGATGCCATTGTGGTGTAGTGACACAAGCGTGTCGCTGTAGATGCGATGGTTATGGGTTCCATTCCTACTAGGTGGAATGGATTATTATTTATTGATCAGCTTCACGCTGTATCCCGCACATAGCAGGGTAGGCAGGGGGAACCTAGTGTTAAGACACTCCTTTCCCCACTTTTCGCTGAGTTCTGTAGGCATTGCGTGTTGAATTGCGGAATTCAACGCCGCGCTTTACCTCGACACCAGAGCGAAGAAATGAAAATATAAATGTAAATAAATATTTCATTTCATAGAGTGGGGTTCGAACCCACGACAATTCGATTTTACAGTCTTTGCTCTGGTATCAAAGCAAAACGTGCACGGAAAATGTCTGGAAAATTTGCCAGAAAGCAGGGAAGGACGTGGCATGGTGTCTTAACACAAGGTTCCCTCTGCCTACTGCAGGATGTAGCACGAAACTAAAAAAAAAACATTGTCATCTTGTGCATAAAAGTATGACACTATTATATCAACATTTATTATGTCAATATTTATTACTATCAGTTATTTCCTGCTTTCACATGGATGTGATAGACTGTGATATCTCTTGCTAGTGCAACACTTTGCTTAATTAGAAAGTATATATTATAAAAATAAATCAAAACCTGATTGACAATATTTTATAATTTCTTTCTTAGTTTTTATTAATATTGAAAAATAAATGGTGCAATAAATTCAAAACATATCAAAATTTGAACCCAAAGTTAAATCGATATTTAATATTGTCCAATCAGTACCATGAAGGAGGCATAATATTATCATAATCAAATATATATATGATATATATTCTAATCATAATACATAATAAAAAGGCATACCTACTACGTAAATAAGAAGTCATTTTTTTTGTAAATATTTTTTGTTATCTATTTAAATGTGGTATAGTTTTTGGTTCACTTTTTGTCTAACAATCATATTTAAAGCCAATCGTGGCGCAGAGGCACAGGCGAGCGACTGTAAAGATGGCAGATTGTAGGTTCGAATCCCTCTGGAGGAAATATTTAATATTTTTATCTAATAGTATTATGAAATATTCATTATTTTTATTTTCTCGCTGTAGTAACGAGTTGAAGCGCAGCGTTGAGTTCCGGTACTCAACATGCAATGTCTATGGAATTAGGCCGAAAGTGGGGAAGGGAAGTATCTTAATGAGAAGGGAATGTTCCCATACGAGGTTCCCAGGTGCACTTTATCAATCCAGCTATGCGTGCTGACAGCGTAAAGCTAAATAAAGAATAAACGTTCCAGTGACTGTAACCAACTTAATTACAAAAATATTAAATATATGCAACATTACCTCAGTACATAATGATCATCTGCCGTAAGTATCGATTACGCTATTGTAAGACTACTCGGCGCCGTGTTTGTCTGTCTGTCCTTATACAGATAATAGTTGCGCATTTCATACACGCTCTACGTTTACATACATACATACATAAATATATGGATAAATCTATATATTTATCAGTGCTAGGCTACTTACGGAAGAAGAGATCCCATCAACAGTATATAACAAGAAATCACAGATGTTAATAGTCAATCTGATGTTAAGTATTTTTTTATAAACCTTAATATACCTTACAACCAACAAAGAAATACCAGAATACGGCGGTAAATGGGAAACGGAGTGTGTTAACACTATAAATAAAAATATATTAAATTCAACATAAGTATTGTATTAATATCATTGAGGCAGTAGGCCCGTTCCATACTCTCATGATACAGCATTGGGGCCGCTTTGCTCTATGGATTTTGAAACTTAACTCATATTACTGTAGTATATTATAATATGAAATTGAGTAGAAAGTGTCGAACTAAGTGTCTCGACACTACGTTCACTTTGACGACCCAATTTCTAATGCTATATATACATACAAGAGATTAATAGATATAGCAGTAACTAATTTATTTTTATTCGGCAATTTAATTTGTTAATCTGATTAGTTCGTCTTTAAGCTGTTATGAAATAAACCTTATTTGGCTTCTGGTACTGGTCTACTCTTTGAAAGGTCTTTTTTAATTTTATTCATGTTTTGCATACTGCGCGGTCCGTAGAGAAATGTATTGACCTTTACTTCGGTCTCTTCACTTCGCTAATTTCAGAATATTATAGTCTGCGATTTGAACCTGTTCCTACCACCATTCATCTCTTAACTAAGCCTATCCTAACTAAGATTATACTATATATTTTTCATTGCACCTTCATAATGATACAATGGAATCACTAAATTCCATTTGCTTTAAGGTCTTTTAAAATTACAAAACATATACAAGATTCCAACCAAAAGCGACTTTATTAATATATTTATTGAATATTAAGGTTATTGCACAAATGTAACAGGTTGTTAAGCCGCCCACGTGAATTCAATACGTGCCTATTGCCTTACAACGTGTCGTTGTGTGACAAACTTACAAATTATAATAAATAATCTTTTGAAATGTAATTATATATTACTTAAAATAATATATAATTATATTTTGTATATATCTAGAAGAGGACAGTTGTGGCGCAGTGGTACAAGCGTGTGACTGTAACGCGACAGGTTGTGGTTTCGATTTTCGTTCCAGAAAATATAATATTTAATATTTTAATTTCTTTGCTCTGGTGTCGAGGCAAAGCGTTCAAAGTTCCGCTACTCAACACGCAATGTCTCCAGAATTCGGTGGAAAGTGGGCAACAGAGTGTCTTCACACTAGGTTCCCTCTGCTTACTCTGCTATGCATGCGAGATACAGTGTGAAGCTGTAAATAAAAGTATCTAATTAAAATTTTATAAATACAGTATTAAATTCTGTATGTTTGTACATATTACAGTATTATTATTATCTGTATTAAAAAAAACATTCGGTTCACGTTGCTCGATAAAATTTAAAGCATCAAATTTTAATATTTTATTTTTTAAAATTTTTCGTCTCGTACAAGATCTAAATTTAATTCTTTTATTACAGCAGATACAAAATGTCGTCTTCTTAATATTTTTATTATTATCGATAAAGATTGGTTTTATGTTTATTTAGTTTGCTCTACAAGGTTTTTTTTTCATTTGTTCGTCGGTGTCTGTTATATTCACTTATAAATAGGAATGTTTTTATGAACATCTTGTGCTATTGTCCTTGCGTTTATTCGATATCGAGTGAGTTTTTCTCGTAGTGAAACCTGACAAAAGTGTTTTTTTTTTACACCTCATCGAGTTTTGTGTAACGTAATATTGAATCCATTCTTAGAACCTTCTGTGTTGGTGATATATTGATTTAAACAGTAAAATTGTATAAATCAGCTCCACGCTGTATCCCGCATACAGCAGGGTAGGCAGGAGGAAGCTAATGTTGAGACACTCCTTTTCACACTCTCCGCCGATTTTCTTTCGAGGCATTGACGGAACTCTACGCTGGGTTTTGCCTGGATGCCACAGTGAAGAAGTGAAAATCAAATGGGGATTGAACTCACAACCGCCGCGTTAAAATGACACCCTTTTGCCCCTGCGAAACGCAGGCCTCTAAACCGGTCTCAGTTAAATTATAATACATTTAATATACATTTAATATTTTTAAACATTTGTGTATTTGTTGATATATTAAATATTTTGTTTTTTTTTTACCAGAGATCATTGTATATTGTATCTATATTGGGACAAATATGTGTTTTCTTCTCATTTTTGTAATTTATTTATATAATTTTATATCTCTTTCACATGATTAAATATTTATAGCTTTAGATTAATAAATTCAGTTCTTCTAAAAAAACTCCATTATACTTAGTAAACACTTTATCTTTATTACGAAAAAGTCAAGTAAAACGTATAGAAAGTTTCGCTATTAAGAGAGCCGTAATAGCCAAACTATCTTTAAAGACATCAAGGGCCAAGTGATTGCGAGTACCGTGCATAATGGATGGTATTAGTTCATTTTCTATCGTCGTCGTGAGATATCTTGGCGACGATGGTAAGAATTAAAAAATCCTTTAAAAAATGACGTGAAATGATATGATAGTATTTAATATGCTTCACTAAAATATTGTTTAATAATTTATATTTCTTTTTTTTTATTATTAAATTATTTATATAACACAATGTATTAACTTCGCTCGCATGACAAATTTTAAAAGGATTAAAATGATACAAGATGCTGTTAATAACCTTATAAGCTAAAAATCCTTATAAGTATATGGCTAATAACCTGTTTCAGAATGCAAAAATGTGTCTGGCCTTTCACTGATCACTGAATAACGATTCAACACGCTGTAAATGCAAATATAATAACAATCTTTTAATTATTTAATATCAATAATTTTTTTTTTCTGCTGCTGCTGCTTCACGCTGTATCCCCCACACAGCGGGATATGCAGAGGGAGATTAGTGTTAAGACACCCCGCTTCCCACATTCCGCCGAATTCCGGAGGCATTGCGTGTTGAGTGGCAGAACTGAACGCCGCGCTTTGCCTCGACATTAGAGTGCAGAAATAAAAATATTAAATATTTAATTCCTCCTTACAGTCCCACGCTTGTGTCCCGGTACCACAACTGGCCTCAATATATGTTATATATAATGTACAAAATATATTCAGAAATATTGTTTTACTTAAAAAATAAAATGCGTATTTATAACTGTAATGAGATTTTAAAGTCTATTTGCTTTAATCTGCGTGGCCTACGTCGTCGTTTCGGTGTCAATGTCGTGATATCTCATAGAGAAATGGCCACTTTCCTTTTGTTTAACTTTCACCCTTTGGGAATTACATACCTTTTATATTAAAAGGTATACAGGCGTCTCAAGAGAGAATAGAAAATGAAAATAGAATAAATTAACTTTAATTAAGTGGCCAATTCTGTCTGTGAGCTATGAACTCGTTCTGTTTTCTTTTTGAGAGGAAAAAAATATTATATGTTTTTAGATAAAAAAGGAAACTATCATAGAACTTGATTTAATAACTATTTTTAGTGTAGGTTTTGTTGATATCATTAACATTGTACCTTGATATTGAAGTAGTAGTAGTGATATAAAATTACAAAAATAGTTCAGATGTCTTGATAATATATAAAAAACCAGCTTCACGCTGTATCCCGCATGTAGCAGGATAGGCAGAGGGAGCCTAGTATTAAAACACTTTCTTTCCCACTTTCCACCAATTTCTGGATATGTATTTAGTGTTGAGTGGCAGAATTCAACGCCGCGTCTTTACCTTATACTTTACCTTTACCTTACCGACACCAGAACAACGAAATGAAATTATTAAATATTTCATTTCCTCGAGTGGGAAACGAACCCACAATCTGTCACGTTTACAGTCATATGCATGTGCTCCTACGCCACGACTGACCTCTATATAAAATAATCTCTTTCAGTTGAACTGTATCTGTTGCTTTAAAAAACTATTTTTAATCTGTGTTACGGTTATTATTTTAAAATATCTATAGAATTTTAAAATTTAATTTGATAATGCAAAAAGGAAAGAAAGTAAACAAAATTGGCCTAATTATATTACACTCTTACTAAAATCCATTCAGCAATTTATTTTACATTATCGTGCACCTTTTTATATTCACCATTTGCATATTATCACGTTGCGCGTCACACGTGGATAAACAACGTGTAAAACCTTAATCTGATGTTTTATTATTGCTAGTGTAATCAATTTAATCATTTATTTTTTTTAAATATATTATATACTAGAGACACAGCAACTTGGCTCGCTTTTTAACTTTTTTTTTATATTATAGTCAAAGACGTAATATTTTTTTTTAAATAAAATAGCCTTTCTAATACCTCTGAGAATATATGTTTAAAGTTTCATGATAATCGGTTAAGTAGTTTTAGAGTGATAGTGTAACAAACAAACTTACATTCACATTTATAGTATTTATAGTAGTATGATGATTAAGAATAGTATAGACTTTAGTGTCACTTCTTTATGTACAAACACAATTCGAATGGAAATCGAACCCACAACCTGTGGCGTTTTCGCACGCTTGTAGTTAGTCGCACTCCGCCACTGATGACCTCAATAAATAGCCATTTGCATTAAATTTTATATGTAATTAAAAAGAAATTTTATTTATTATATCTGATATTATATTCTTCTTCAAAAAGAAGGTAATTGTACTAAGAAATAAAATAATTCTGTTTTTGCTCATTTAAGGAGCATTGCGTGTTGAGTGACGACGGTGCACTATGTAAAACCGGATCGGGAACATAGAAATAAGAAATTCATATATAATCATTATCTCGACTGTTAATCGAATCCGCACTCATCGCGTGTCAGTCATCCACTCCACAATAGCTTCGGGAAATATTTTTTTCATTAAGAATAGTAGTGTATAAGCTGAAATAAAAAAGTGACAGCTTAGATATCCCATGTATGTTTTACATCGTACAAAAATATTTACAAAAACGATCAGTGGTAAAGTGTAGTGTGATGTAACGTTTCACGCTTTTTGTGGCATATTTCAGAATACGTAATAGAATGGTGATTTTTTTTTAAAGAACTGTAAATATATTTTAGTTTAAGCTTCACGCTGTATCCCGCACTATCCGCCAATTCTAGAGGCATCATCGTCTTCAGTGGCGAAACTCGATGCCGCACTTTGCCTTAACACCAAAACGAAAAAAATAATATATTATATATTTAATTTTCGAACCCAGTACCCGTTGCGTTTACAGTTGCACGCCTGTGCCACTGCGCCACGACTGGCCCCTTATTCTTCCTATCCTAAATATTTTTTGTTATATTCAATTATCACATGAAAAGAAATAAGTAAATATAAAACTTTTACTCTTATTTTTCTGAGAATCGTAAGACGTGTAACGGATGTAGGGACGTGACCAAATTATAGGGATTCTTATCGTTACAACGTCTGATGTTTTGCCGGAGTGGTATTTCCTGAGAGGATACTTACTAAATGTGACTTGGAAAATAAAACACGGCACGCAACGGAAACACATCACTATTTAACAAAAGAGATTAACATGCCTTCCAAGTTTAGAACTAATTTTGACTCGATTGGAAGTATACAAAAGTTATGTGGGCTGTTTCATATAACGAATACATCTATTAGTAGTTGAGGCCAGTCATAGCGCTGCGACACAAAGTGTGACCGTAAAACCGACTGGTTGTGGGTTCGATCCCCACTCGAGGAGATGAAATATTTACTTAAATTTATATTTCCATTTCTTCGCTCTGGTGTCCAGGCAAAGCGCGGCGTTGAGTTCTGCCACTCAACACGCAATGCCCCCAGAATTCGGCAGAAAGTGGGGAACGGAGTGTCTTAACACTAGGGTCCCTCAGCCTACTCTGCTGTGTGCGGGATACAGCGTAAAGCTGGTATTATCTATTAGTACAGTAGTAGTGTAGTATAGAGACCAGTCGTGGCGCAGAGGCACGAATGTGTGACTGTATATGCGTCTGGTTGTGGGTTCGATCCCCATACGAGAAATGAAATATTTATTTAAATTTATATTTTCATTCCTTTGGTCTGGTGTAGAGGCTAATCGCGGTGTCAAGTTCCGCCACTCAAAACGCATTACCTCCAGAGATCAACGGAAAATGAGGAGCGGAGTGTCTTAACACTAGGTTCCCGCTGCCTACACTTCTGTGTGCGGGATACAGCGTGACGCAGACGTTTATTTACATCTATTAGTGATGGGTACGCATTGCGCCTATCGGGCGGTTCGATAACCTGTGTATGAGATTGATCGATATATGGTATTAGTAAGCGAATAAGCCAATTTTGATGGCTTTGAGACTGACATGTTAATTCTGTCTAAATTGATAGTAAATACTTCTTTGATTTATTTGTTTAGTTTTTCTATCTCTCTGTCGGTAACAGTATACATGTTCTCTCAACTCTGAGATTGATCTTGAGATGCCGTTTTCATTTTATGACAAAAAACGGCATCTCAAGATCAATCTCAGAGTTGAGAGCGGTTTATAAACACGGGCCTTAACGAGCCTCTCAGGAAACTCGCACTCATTACCTTTCTTGCGTACAGTAATGATTGATTTATACAAACTCCATTATTTCTTGCGAGATATTGTCGTTTAAAGCAATATCTTGTTTATATTTATGCGCAAAGAACGACTCGCTTATATGAAATTCCATATAAAGTATGCGGTTTTATCGGAACTCCCATCCGGGAATTGCAGTGAAAATGTTTGCTTGTATTGTACTTGGTACTAATAAACTGCTTGTTTTTATTGAATTGTAATATTTGAATAAATTACTATGTAATTATTGTTGAAATATTAGAGGCCGGTGGTGGTGTGGATTCGATTTCCATTCGAGAAAATGAAATATTTAATATTCTCATTTCCTTTCTCTAGTAAAGATGCAAGGCGCTACTTGACACACAATGCCTTTAGAACTCGGTTGAAAGTGGGGAACGGAAGTGTCTTAATGGAAACGGAGTGTCTTAACACTAGGTTCTCTCTGCTTACCCTTTTATACGGGATAGAGTGTGAAACATTAGCACGACGTGGGGGTGGCACAGATAGGCTTCGAGTCAGTTTAGGTCATCCAGTCTAATTCGGTGTCTGGATTGTCGCCAAGCATTTGTTCTATTGTGGCGTCCGTTCGTCACGTTGTATATAGTTGTTTGGATGTATGTAGTCACGTATGTTGATAGCATTCGGCTGTCCGTCCGTCTGCATTGGAGGTCGTTGAACCTGTGTGTGTGTAATTGATGTCGCGCGTATTTTGTGTCTATTGTGCATATATTTTTGTGCATTTTACTAAACTGCATTAAATATTTACCTAATAAAAAAAATATAAAGTCAGCTTCACGCTGTATCCCGTACAAAGCAGAATAGTCAAACGGAACTAGTGTTAAGACACTGCGTTCGCCACGTTCCGCCGAATTTTAGAGGAATTGCGTGCTGAGTAGCGAAAATAAAAATTTAAATAAATATTTCATTTCCTCGAATGGTAATCGAACCCACAACCAGTCGCGTTTACACTTACAATTCGTGCCCCTGCGTAAACACAAATGTAAGATTTCGCTACGACTTTATTGTTTTGACCTAAATGTGTAATTTAAATCAATTTTATTATCGCAGCCCTCCATTGTATTCAAAGAAACCAACTCATTTTTTACCATAATGCGTGCCGTATCCGTAATTATGCCGCGGCCCGACGTAACATTGTTCCAGTTTGGTGCCGGCGTTTAGTTAGTGACAAACGTCCACGGACCTTTTTTTTATATATGGAAAAGGACAAGGCAAACGAGCGTTCGGGTCACCTGGTGATAAGTGGTTACCGCCCCCCACGACACCGCATAACACCAGAGGAGCTACAGGTGCGTTACCGGCCTTTAAAGTGGAGATAGACGCGTTTTTTGAAGGAAGCCATGTCGTATCGACCTGGAAACACTGCCGCGGGTAGGCCTACACCTATGTGGGTAGTTTTGAAAACCTTCTTAACATAATGAACTAACTCGGTCAAGGTGTTACAAATCAAAGTGTCCTATAGATACTTAACGTCTTTTAAGTTAGTAGTGATAGGTACCTAACGTCCCCTAAGTGCTAGAGAATTGAAATTTGAACGTGAACGTGGGAAGTATTTTATTGTTCGTGCGACGACGAAATTTCGCTTTTGTCTGAAGAAATTTAATGCAGTCGTTATCTTCGTCCATTGTTGGTATTTGATGCGCTCTCTGTGAGAAGTGTTAGAAAATCGCGATACAATTACCAGAAGTGTGGTGTTGAGAGTTGAGACTAATCACTGTTTGTGAACGGTTGAGTTTTTTTTTAAAGGAGTTTATTAAGTAATTGGATAATTGGAAGAAATTTAATAAAAAATAATAAATCAGCTTCACGCTGTATCCCGCACACAGCGGGGTAGGCAGAGGGAACCTAGTGTTAAGACACTCCGTTCCCCACTTTCTGCCGAATTCTGGAGGCATTGCGTGTTAAGTGGCAGAATTCGACGCCGCGCTCAACCTCGATACCAGAGCAAAGAAATGGAAATATAAATTTAAGTAAATATTTCATCTCCTCGAGTGGGGATCGAACCCACAACCGGTCGGTTTTACAAATTAAATATTCATTTTTTTATAAAAGGTAATAACAGAAGTTTTTTTTAAACAATTTTCAGAACAAATTTGAGGTTAACTCGATTTAAGGGCTGGGTGTTTAGATTGTTGTTAACTTTAATTCGCCAGATGTCATTTTATAAGCTTTTCGTTTTCTTTTTAATTATATTATGATTGAATGTACTTATTATAATATATAGCCTTGACACACTATACCCACAGTACAGTTGCTTTAAATAATTTACATATTACTGTGGTAGATGAATTATGTAATTTTAATTATAATATTTAAGTTGAAGGCAAATGAGAAAGCGAGACATATGGGGCAGCCTTTTTACTTAATATTTTTATATAAGTACCTTAACTGTAATTATTGAGGTCGTCGTGGCGCAATGGCGCAAGCGTGCGACTGTAAACACGACGGTTGTGACTTCGATTGCCATTTGGGAAAATTAATTATTGTTTATTAATATTTTCATTTCTTTGCACTGCTACTAAGGTTAACGTGCGGCGTTGAGTTTGACTACTCAACGCACAATGTCTCGAAAATTCGGTAGAAAGTGGAGAACGGAGTGTCTTAATATTAGGTTCCCCTGCCTATCCTGCTGTATGCTCCATACAGCGTGAATCCGATAAATAATTCTGTTATATTTTTTTTTCTTTATCATAACAAACCATATTTTATAATGTAAGTAATATCTTTGCATGTCGCATACAGGTCCAGAAGCAAATGGCGAGGGAGTATGAACAGCTCAAAGCAACAATAGCTACTCTGCAAATGTTTCAACATGAAGGTGAAAAGGCCATCACTCCATTGACTAGCGGTAGATATAAAGATTTTTATTATTTTTTTTTATTATTTTCCTGTATATTTCTTATAAACAATTAAATATTACATATATAATGCTTAAACTGATCTCTAAACACAGAATTCCAAAAATGTTAATTTTTATCTGTGAAACTTGTATCAAAAACGATTCATCGTATTTCAAAATCGTTTTATAATGTTTTTAATTAAACATATAAACATATATACAATAATGATGATGAAAGATTTAGTAAGCTTATTATATTGTACTTATTTAGAAAACTTGAACGTAGTGGGACTCGAACCGGCGCCTCCTGGAAACCGACCAGGCGCTCTGACTACTAGGCCATACGATGGCGTTCAAATTTTTAAACATTTTTCTAAATAAGTACTTTTCTTTCCGAAATGTGGAATAATACACACACACTTTAAAAAATATATTATGTTATATTTATCGTACACAGAATTATTTTGTTCTTGTAAACAATGCAGTTATTTAATTATATCGGTTCTTCTTAAAAATAATTTAAATACATTCTTTTCACACAAACAGGTCGCGGGGCTCGTAAAAGTTTTAATGATGTATAGCCGTATAGATATTTTCGTTTCCTGTTTGTCTGTCACAACTGCACTGTATAATGTAATGAATTCCCAGTAGGAAATAATTAATGCGAAGAGTACTGCCGCGACCTTAGAATAAAAAATGGCTTAATAAAAGGCATAAATTTTCTTAAATAATTTTGTTATGTAAAAATATTTCATTTTGACTAACTGTATGACATAATGACATATTAAAAGTTAACTAACTGTTATGTCATGTATAATTTATTTTTATTTTATATTTTAGCTTCACGCTGTATCCCGCATGTAGCAGGGTAGGCAGAGGGAGCGTAGTGTTAAGACACTCCGCTCCCCACTTTCCGTCGTTTTCTGGAGGCATTGCGTGTTGAATGCGTCGACACCAGAACGAAGAAATGACAATATGAAATATTTCACTTCCTCGAGTGGTTATCGAACCCACAACTGGTTGTGTCTCGGCGCCACGACTGGCCTCATTCTCTCTTTACTTTTCATCATCCATGCTATACTTCGATAGTGAACAATCATACATTTAAAACACATTCGCCCATAGGCTAGAGAACAATTGCTTCCACTCGTGACGACAGCTGCCTTTCTAGGGACTATTGTGTGTTTGTATATCTTTAATTGCCGTCTGACGTACACAATTAACACTAACCCAGTAAAACGATTTGTTAATTGAATACATAATTAATTTTTAGTTTACCTTTTCGTGTTTTGATAGCGATTGTGTGAACTACTTTGATAGATGTTAAATAAATTGTAAATATTAATTAAAAATTAGATCAGCTTCACGCTGTATCTCGCACATATCAGGGTAGGTAGAGGGAACCTAGTATTAAGACACTTCGTTCCCTGCCTTTCGCCATTTTTTGGGGTATTCCGTATAGAAAAGTGAAACTCAACGCCGGGCTTTTGCCTTGGTACCAGAGCGAAGAAATGAAAATATTAAGAAATAATAATTCATTCCCTCGAGTGGGGGTCCAACCCACAACCTTCGCTTTACAGTCACATCCTTATGCCCTTGCGCCATGATTTGAACTGCCATAAATTATTTTATGTTAAATGACATAACGTTTACTATGATAGTAGACTGAATATGTAATAATATGTAAATCTGTTCCATATTAAAGTATATAAATACCTATAGTAAACATAAAATGTAACGAGTTAATCCCACTCTGAAACCAGCCGGGTAGAATATGAGTCTCCACTCCAAAATAAAAAGGTTCTTCTATTATAATGTATGCAAGTAAAAAGGTGCATAAAAAAGGAAGCCAGTCGTGGCGCAGTTGCACAAGTGTGTGAGCGTAAACGCGACTGGTGTTAGTTTCTATTCCCCATCCAGCGCGGCGTTGAGTTCCGCCACCCTACACGCAACACGCGGCAATCAGCGGGAAAAGGAGTGGCTAGTGGTACTGGATTTCTTCTGCTTGCCCTTTGTGTTCGGGATACAGCGTGAAGCTAAAAAATAAGAAAATGGTCACACCAAAATTAAGATTTCGTAGTTTTATGGATGGTTTCGAGGATAACTTTATTACTATTTAACATTATCTTTCTTTCGGACTGATTACTCACAGTGTGGCGGTGAGTGTTGCCACCTACACTCACTGCTTACGTAGAACTCTTCTTACTAACTACATCAATAGATTTCCCCTACTACTTGTATGATTATAGTAGTAGGTAAATCTATTATCCAAGTCCACGTCTCCAATTAAATTAATAAAAAAAATCGGATAAAGGGCGAGTCGGGCTCGCTCAATAAAGGTTCCGTAAAAAATTTGCAAGATAACTTAGTTAGAGCCCTTTCATCTGATACCTCACTTGAACTAACGGCTTAAATATCAAATGCTGCCCCCATTTAAGGCTATTATTTTATGGGATTTAACCACAAATGTGTATAGTTTTCAAATTTTTTCCAGAACTAATACTACCTATAGATGCTAGCTACCAAATTTCATAATTAAAATTGAAACTAGGCTAATCTGAAGTGCCCTACTATTTTTGATACCCTTCATAGTGTCGAGATATTAACTCCATACCTCCAAGAGTTCTTGAGATAAAGGTAAGGTAAAGGTAATCTTATAAGGGTTTCTTTTTTCCTTTAAAGGTACGGAACCCTAAAAAAATATAAAATATTGTAGTATTGTGTAAATGTACGTACTTACGTATGTGTAAAAATAGTATTTGCAAATGTACTTACCAAATTTCATCTACATTATAAAATATTTATAAAATTATATGAAAAAAAAACAATAAATTAGTCTGTGAAATCTACAAATATACACAGGAAAACAAGAATGAATTCAAAAAGAAATGGTTTCCTTTAAATATAAACGAATAATTTAGTTCAGTTATTATGACGTTAGTAGGAAAACGTTGGAATATAAATGTCTATTCTTCATACGAGCTTTCAACTTTGCTATTTAATGAATAACTTAAACGCAGTCCTTTCATAAATACACTGCGGCGACTATGCGGAGATCTCTTAATAAATTAAAAATATAAGATTAGTTTTTTTAGCTTCACGCTGTATCCCGCACATAGCAGGGTAGGCGGAGGAAACCTAAGAACGTAGTGTTATAATACTCCGTTATCGTTAAGACACTTCCGTTCTCCACTTTCCGTGGAGTTCTGGTGACATTGCTGGCGGAACTCTAATGTCGCGCTTTGCCAAGCCAAGGAAAATTAAAATATTAATATTTCATTTCCTCGAGTGGGAACCGAACTCACAACCTGTCACGATTACCCCTTGTACTTGCACCCCATCGTAGATAGAAATTACGTTTACATTGTAAATAATGTACATTTCTGTATTTAGAGATAATACAGAAATGTATAATTATAATAGGTAAGTAATATAAATCATATTTGCAAATTTTATTCCTTCAATCCATATCTAAAGCCCTCATACAATATTAATAGAATATATAATGAAAATTGTAAATTCTATGAAGGCACGTTGTTCTATTGCTTCATTAAAATGAATTTGATGAAATTCTTTCTTAACTATTTGTGATTCAAAATGATTTAATAATTTTACTAACTTAGTATAATATAAAAGTATTTTTTAGAATATTTTTATAATGCCAACTACACATTTTTTTTTAATAATCTGTATTTATATATAATAATCGGTATAATATGTATGTATATGTACGTTTTTGCTCTAATAACGTTTTCATTTTAAAACGCAAATAAAATTCTTTATTGATACATTTTTTTTATTTATGAACCGTTTTATTCAAATAAAACTAACACTAAATGTTAAAGGAAGTTTGTCAACAGCCAATAGTGAAAACTGAACTTAAATTGGTTGAACGATTTCTGAGATTATCATCAACAAACGCGCAGACAAACAGACAATTTTTTTTTAAAAACATTGTTTTGGGTTCCATTACATTGATACTTGCCCACAATAATAGAGCTTCTCATATATCTTTAATGTACACACAGCATCAGTTACAATTTTATTATATGTATAGAATGAAATCAATCATATTTCAAAATTGTTTATTGTAAATCTAATTTATCTATTACCCATTGAGGCCAGTCGTGTCGCAGCGGCACGAGGTGTGACTGTAAAACCGACTGGTTGTGGGTTCGATCCCCACTCGAGGAGATGAAATATTTACTTATTTCTTTATATTTCCATTTCTTCGCTCTGGTGTCGAGGTTAAGTACGGCATTGAGTTCTGCCACTCAACACGCAATGTCTCCATTATTCGGCAGATAGTGGAGAACGGAGTGTCTTAACACAAGGTTCCCTCTGTCTATCTTGTTGTGTGCGGGATACAGTGTGAAGCTGATTTATTTATTTATCTATTACCCATTTTGTACGTTCGTTTATATTAAATTTTCATACTACGCCGGTTCAGTCTTCGAAATCACCATAGTTTCAATACAGATTTGTATACTAAAAAAGAAATAAAAAACCCCACTCACTCACATCCCATGCACGCAGCGAGGCCTCGACGCTCGTAATCGAGCGTGGCCATCTGATAAAAGTACTTTCCAATTTACATGTTCCACGGAGCTGTTATTTTTTTTACCCGTTCTATACATAATGGCTTCTATTTGAAGTTGGTAAAGATTGGTTTTTTATTACATCACTCAGTTGTGGAGCTAGTAATATACCTGTGCGTAACGAATCTGTGATGCTGTATGCATGATGCGTTCTGTTCAAGGGTAACCTTCCGCCGTCTTCGGTGTAGTGAGGAAAATTGCTATGTTTTTAGAATTAATTCTTAATTAATGTTTAGAATAATGTTCATATTCTCTTGTCTTGTAAAATTTTTAAAAATGGTTGAGGTCAAGTGCGGTAGGGGCAAGTGCGACTGTAAATGCGATAGGTGCTCGAGGAAATGTGAAATATTTAATATTTTCATTTTCTCGCTCTTGTAACGTGGGTGGCAAGCGGTGGAGTTGAGTTTCGCCATTCCACGCTTAATGACTTCAGAATTTGGCGGAAGGTGGGGAATGGAAGTCTTAATGAGAACGGAATGTCTTAACACTAGGTACCCTCTGTCTACCTACTCTGTTAGGTTTGAGATACAGTATGTAGTTAAAAAAAAAATAAAAAAGTAATTTTAAACATTCTACTAGGGCCTTTTTTCGATAAATCGAGATAATCACAGCAAAAGTTTAATTTTGTCCATTACCCAAAACAAGTTGTTGTTGACCTTAAAAACATCTTGTGCGTTGCACTAAAAAGTTTTAAAGAGTTTTTTAACACGCAATTCCGTATTTTCTCCGATATTGATGCTTCATAATAATGACTTTCCAATCTTTACGGTACGAGGTGCACTTATCAAGATTGCTCCGAGATGCTGCAGCCACGCTGATGCGGCATTGCGGCGCATTCGATGCGGTTGTTTTCTCACAGGCATTTCAACGAGCATGGCTCGCAGGGACAGAAAAAAATATATAGAGGCAAGTCGTGGCGTAGACGCACGATTTTGACGGTCGTAGAAATTAAATATTTAATATTTTTATGTTTTCGCTTTATTATAGTCGTGGTGGCGCGGCGTTGAGTTCGGCTACTCAACACGCAATGCATCCAGAATTTGGCGGAATGTCTTAACACTAGGTTCCAACTGCCTACCCTAATTTATGCGAAATACAGCGTGAAGCTGATTTTTAAAAAATATATACATTAACAGACATAGCTATAGTTATAGACATAAAACATGTTATAGAAACAATTAACCTTTTTAGTTCTTGCGTTTTAAACATTAAAAAAAACAGTTTAAAAAAACATTCCCTACAAATGATCTCATAAATCAACACCTCGTCCCCATTAGCCCCGCATTAAGGACACAAAACGGAATGTAAAGAAAAAAATATTTAAAGCCTTTTAAGAGGTATACGTCCGGTGCGCGGTGTTTACGCGCATTTTTTAAAGTAGCCACCCGGATTGCCGTTTCCAGCGATCTCCCATCTGACTCACCGTGTGTGGACTGTGGACTCGTTTTTATCTTACTTGGTAATGTGGGTCTATTCCAGTTCTGAGAATATTGTTCGTGTATTGATCGATGTGTAGATGACTATGACTTAGATGCATATGTATATGTGAAATTGATTACAAATTTATAAAATTAGTTTAAAAATACTATTTTTTACTAAAAAATAAAGATATAATTTCAATAAGTAAATAAAATAAATCAGCTTCACGCTGTATCCCGCACACAGCAGAGTGGGCCTGAGGAACTAGTGTTAAGATACCCCGTTCCCCACTTTCCACCGAATTCTGGAGGCATTGCGTGTTAAGTGACGGAACTCAACGCTTTGCCTCGACACCAGAGAGAGGAAATGGAAATATACATTTAAATAAATATTTCATTTTCTCGAGTGGGTATCGAACCCACAACCCACAACCAGTCGCGTTTACAGTTACACTTTGTGCCCCTGCGCCATGACCAGCCTCTTATTTAGAAGATATAATTTGTAATATTTATTTCATATAATTTGCTGAATTTCTTATAGTATTATTATTTTTTCGTCTGTTCTGCCTGTCCCTATGCTATATATAAACAAAATCGTGTAGATATACTTCGATTTTCATTTTACGTTGCAAGACTAGCCCGAAACTATCGAAATCAATAAAATACCACCAGGATGGTATACAGAATAAATATATAATAACAAAATAAAACTCATATATTATATTCTCTTATAAATATACAATTTTATACGGAGAGCTTCAATAAAATTTGTCAGCGATATAATACCAGTAATTAATGAACGTCAGACTGCTATTCATTAATTGTATAATATTCTTTATAATGATGTGGAGCACAAGACTATTTATTATAAATTGTGTATTGTAAAGATTGAAACAGAATTTATATTTAATATATATAATTTGTGCTATTAATTACGTTCGATTGTATGATATAAACAGAGAGCTTTATCACTCGTTATTTCAGCTTCACGCTGTATCCCGCTTGTACCAGGGTAGGCAGACGCCGGATTTTGGAGGTATTGAGTGTTGAGTGGCGGAACTCAATGCCGCGCTTTACCTTGACATCAGAGCGAAAAATTAAATAATATATATTTCATTTCTTCGAATGGGATTCGAACCCACAAACGTCACCGAGTTTGTGCTTCTGCGGCGCCACGACTAGCTGAACTTGTTATTCTTTAATTTTTTTTTAAAAGATCTATATACATGTACTATAAAATTATATCTATATACACCTATACCTACTTAGTTTTTGTATATTCATCATACTAACTTTCTAAGCAATTAGAAAGTGTTATTGTCGTACCTAAAATATTGACTTTTCCACAGCGCTAGAGGACCTGCCTACTCGCGACCAGATGTGGGCGCCGGCGCCGCACGAGATAGATCCAGATATATGGCCGCCGCCCCCCGACCGGGACCCCGCCGCCTGGCCCTCGCCCACCAGTGTTGAGCATAAGTGAGTTGTAGGGAGATTTCTTTTTGAAAAAACAAGAATGGGGACCAAAAAGAAACCAGCTATTGTCTTTTATTTTCGCTTCACTCTGTTTCCCGCACTCACAGCTGGGTAGGTAGAGGGAAGCTAGTGTTAGGACATTCCGTTCCCCACATTCTGCCGATTTCTGGAGGCGTGTTGAGTGGCGGAACTCATCGTCTCGCTTTGCCTCGAAACCAGAGCGACGAAATAGAAATATAGATTTAAATAAATATTTCATTTCCTCGAGTGGGTATCGAACCCACAACCAGACGCGTTTACAGTCACACTTTGTTCCACTGCGGCACAACTGTCCTCATTGTCTTGACTTTTAATTTATTTCCTACTATAATAATAGATTTTTTTCATACTATCATAGAACTCATTAATTTTGTTACATTTAACAGTTTAAAAAGATTCCTATAGCTAGAGTATAAGCCATTTTCACATTTTTGCGATATTCTTTAGAAATATCAAAATTGTGAGGTATATGGTAAAAAAATTATGTACCGATCTCCGTTATACCAGAACAAATCACAAGCAATCGCACTTATCATCTGTAATAATCTTAATCCATTATTGTATTGAAATTTATCTTTTCATCCGAAAATAACAGCCAGACCAGTCGTGGCGCAGCGGCACAAAGTGTGACTATAAAACCGATTGGTTGTGGGTTCGATCCCCACTCGAGGAGATGAAATATTTATTTAAATTTATGTTTCCATTTCTTCGCTCTGGTGTCGAGGCTAAGCGCGGCGTTGAGTTCTGCCACTCAACACGCAATGGCTCCAGAATTCGGCAGAAAGTGGGGAACTCAACACTAGGTTCCCTCTGCCTACCCTGCTATGTGCGGGATACAGCGTGAAGCTGATTTATTTTATTTTTATTTTAATAAAACTACAGTTTTCGCTATTATATGTAAGTATGTTGTACTGTAACCTATCGTGCAAAAGGGAGTGCTGACCTTGCTAACAAAAGTTAGTTAAAAAGTAACTGTTAACTACTTAGTTCCTGGGTGTGACGTGTTTATTTATATGCACATATATGGATGGAGTAAACAGCTAAGTTGTAGTAACTCTTTAAGGTTTTAACTGTAATATGTAAAAGGATGTATGTCGATAACTGGTTTCTGCTGGTTGAAATTGAGCTGATATTGATTGATGGGATATTGGAATGTTTAATGCAAAATAAAGTAATGAAGTCTATAATATTTTTTTTGCTTCGCGCTGTGTTCCGCATGTAGCAGGGTAAGCAGAGGGAACCTGAGAACTTAGTATGATGAGATTCAAAGTATTTTGAGTCTGTCGTGGCGCAAGTGCACTAGGGTGACTGTAAACGCGGCGGTTCTGTGTTCGATTTCCATTCTCGAGTATGATATATTGAATGTTTTAATTTCCTCGCTCTGATGATGAGGCAAAGCGTGGCGTTGAGTCCCGCCCCTCAGCACTCAGTGAATCAAGAATTTGGGGGAAAGTAGGGAACAGAAGTGTCTCAATGGGAACAGAATGTATATTCACTAGGTTCCAGGAGTATAGCGTGATGCTAAATGTTAAAGTTATAAAATTACCTTTATTTGATAATTTACCGCTACAGGATATTATTCGTAAAGTAACGTACATATTAAATAAAGATGAAAGGTGAAAAATAAATATTACACTACGTATTGTAGATACTGTAAGTATGTAAATATTGATTTATAATTACAATACCAAAATAGATTTTGATAAATAATTGTTTATCATGTATAATAGATTATATTATGAGTTTTGGCGGTTACCGTTAGTGATAACGATCACATCGATGTAAAACTTTCACCATTTATATCACCACAAGAGCCCACTGAAAAGTTGGTGAGTAAGTCACCTTCACCAAAGTTTGTTCTATACATATGATTTGTACGGAATGGATTTAATATGTCGATATTTATATATAAATAAATCAGCTTCACCCCTTATATAAAAAATTAAATTAAATTAGCTTCACGCTGTATCCCGCACACAGCAGGGTAGGCAGAGGGAACCTAGTGTTAAGACACTCCGTTCCCCACTTTCTGGCGAATTCTGGAGGCATTGCGTGTTGAGTGGCAGAAGTCAACGCCGCGCTTAACCTCGACACCAGAGCGAAGAAATGGAAGTATACATTTAAGTAAATATTTCATCTCCTCGAGTGGGGATCGAACCCACAACCAGTCGATTTACAGTCACGCTTTGAGCCCCTGCGCCACGACTGACCTCAACTACTATTATATACTTGTTTTATTCGTATTTATTGATAAGAAATATATTAATACATTTTTCTTATATTAATTGCAGTTTATTGCATTAAAACAATATTAACCTGTTATTTTTTAATGTAATTTTAATTGATATGACAACATTTTGCAGTGTTGTTATATCAATTACAAAATTACAGAAAAAAATATAATTTTTTCTATTATGTTTAATCGAGTTTTTTAATTTGAAATTTATTTATTTTTTAATTATAATTTTATTAGGGGTCCCCCAGCGATGAAATCGGCTCGTAACAATCCGCGGAACAACAGAACGGCAGAGAACAAGAGACCGGCGGCACGCAACGCGACCACATCACAGCGGAAGACATCAGATGTACGGAATCCCAAGATAAACACGAATAAAGGGCATAGTGGTAAGTTATTTGACATGGTTTAATAATTTCTTTGGTTTTTTCTTAGTTTAACGCTGTGGCTTCCTAAAGGCGTAGTAGGCAGAGGAAACCTAGTGTTAAAACACTCTATTCCCTTAAAGATACTTCCGTTTTCCACTTTTCGCCGAATTCTTGAGGCATTGCGTGTTGAGTGGTGGAATTCGACGCCACGCTTTGCCTCATTACTATAGCAAGGAAATTAAAATATTATATATTTTATTTCTTCGAGTAGGGATCGAACCCACAATCTGTCGCTACTACAGTCGTGGATCACGACTGGCATCTTTTATCTTCTTTTTGAAGAAGAATCTTTTATCTTTTTTTTCTTTAAAATAATTTGTCACTTCGTTTGCATTTTCTCTAAATAAAAGTCAGTACTTTTTCATGTCCAATCAGATCGGATTCGATCGGAGATAAAGAAAAATTTTGTATTATAATAAAATCTAAACTCTATCTATCTTCCAATCAACCTCAATTAAAATCAAATCCTAGATATTTGTGGGAGGAGAAAAATATTGAGACATTTATTGAGTAAGAAAATCTATGTAAAAAAATAGATTTCTTATCTAAACTGTCTAATACAGTAAAGGTATTGAAGTCACGTAACACTAGCAAATAACGTGAGACCACAGTGAACTATGAAATGTTGTCGATACGCCTAGAACTAATCTATGCATTACGACACACTTATACGTAAAAATGCATAATAATCGGTATATATTTAGATTTTAGTATCGGTATTTATGTATGTATATTTATGTCTATATTATTTTTTAGTTTCATTTATAACGCTAGTCCTCTTAGACCAGGAGTTCCCAACCTTTTCTTGATCAAGGACCACTTTTATATCATTTTTGGTAGCAGGGATTCTTGCATGTAGGTATAATAAAAATTAACTGTGATAATCAAACAGAAACTTCAACGCCTCACCATCCCCAGTCAAAAAAATAAAATTGTTCGAGGACCATATTTAGGCTTCTGCAGACAACTGGTGGTCCACGGACCTCTGTTTGGGAACCAGTGTCATAGACCGTTAAACTTACAGCTCTGTAATGTTGTGGACAAGACGGTGATACCAGCGAGAAGTAGTTTGATGATGATTGTGATTGTATTTTTTGAGTAAAATGTGTCCCATAGAATTGAGCTGTTGACCGTTTTGAAATTCACGCGCACATATTGGACTTCGACTTACCTAACCCAGCGCGTACGGACAAAACAGAAAATTTCGTTAAATTTTGCTCAGCTCCACCCGCCGTGCACAGCATGTGGCGGATCCTTGTTTTTTAATTTGTTGCATATATTTTAAACATTTTTCTCCTGTTTTGGGCATATTTAAGACACTGTTTTAAAAGTAGACGCGTTAATCCAAAAAGCAAGAATATCTGTCTATTCGAGGCCGTCATGGCGCAGTGGTACAGGCGTGTGACTGTAATATTGACTGTTTTTGGGTTCGATCCCCCCTAAGAGGAATGAATTATTATTTATTAATAAGGTGAAGCTAAAAAACAATATTTTTAAATACTTTTATTTTCAACTGTTACCTTTCTAAAAACCTAAGTTAAGCTTACAAAGTTTTATAAGGATTTAAATAATCTCACATGACGTTCGTCATACATCAATAATTTCTTAGATAGTATGATAGGAAGTCATTATAAGATAATGATTTGGGTGGGTGCGGCGTATGGATGACATTCACAATGGATATGTGGGTCTAGGGTACGACGTCCGTGCGTAAACGACTCTTATATGCTCTGTCATAAGAAATGATGAAGAAAAAACTTTAGTTTAGTAGGTTTTGTTAATGGAGTGATATGTAAATGAGAAGCAAAGTATGGTGTTCGATTTACTTTTTTTTTACTAGTACATTCATATAGTTTTGTTTAAAATAATCTTTGCTATTAACTTTTAAATGTTTGATTTTGAAATTTGTCATGGAATACTTAAAAAAAATATTTTAAAAATCCAGATGATGATAAAAGGTATATATTTTGAAAACGATGTGTACTTGTGGCAACGATATGCATACGTAATTATTTTTAAAAATATTATTTTATGTTCTACAGGCCAGTCGTGGCGCAGGGGAACAAGCGTGTGATTATGAACACGACCAGTTGTGGGTTCGATTCCCATTGAAGGAAATTAATTATGTTAACATATTTTCATTTCTTCGCTCTGGTGTTGTGACAAAGGAAAAACTAGGAACTTTTATAATAATACTTAAGTGTCTTGGTATTAAGCTTTCTCTACTTACCCTGGTACACGACAAAAGATTGGAGCTGAAATATAAATAAGTATAATTAAAAAATTAAAAAAAATAAATTAGCTTCACGCTGTATCCCGCACGCAGCAGGGTAGGCAGAGGGAACCTAGTGTTAAGACACTCCGTTCCCCACTTTCTGCCGAATTCTGGAGGCATTGCGTGTTGAGTGGCAGAACTCAACGCCGCGCTTAATCTCGACACCAGAGCGAAGAAATGGAAATATAAATTTAAATAAATATTTCATCTCTTCAAGAGGGGATCGAACCCACAACCAATCGGTTTTGCAGTCACACCTCGTGCCGCTGCGCCACGACTGGCCTCAAATAAGTATAATAATAATTAATCGATTTCCTATAGCTAAAACAAAAGAAACGGGCAACAAAGAGCACAACAACACAAAAGACAAGCAAGACAGAGACAACAACAACGGAGACACGGACGATGAAAAGAATAAAGAAGAAGAGAGAAGATTTGAACCACCATCTGCGGCTGATACTGACTTGGTGGACATGTTAGGTGAGTGGGATGTAATAAAGGCTGTGTTTATAGATATATTTAAATTAACATCCAAAACATGAGAATGTAAACGCAACAAGTTATGGGTTCTATGCCTACTAGAAGAAAAAATATTTCATATTTTCATTTTTTCGCTCCGGTGTCGAGGTAAAGCGTGGCGTTGAATTCCGCAACTCAACACGCAATGTCTCTGGAATTCGGCAGAAAGTGGAGAACGGAGTATCTGAACACTACGCTTCCTCTGCCTGTATATAAATTGTAACCATTTTGCACATTTTTTATAGATATAATTTTAGATACTTACGCTATATATTATTTTATAAAAATAACCTACGTTTTAAATTAAAAAATACTCGTGAATGATTTTGCAATACTATCTAGTATATATTTACTAAAAATATATATGTATTTACTAAAAATTATAAATTGACATACATTTTAAAATTTCATTTTAACTTCAAAAAGATTTAAAATAAGAAAAAGGAAGAAGGTCCTTCTTCCTTTTCCTTACTTTTAATCTTTTTTGTATCTATTCGCAATATTATGATAAATCATAATTATTCAAGTTTTCATTATATTCATAGTAATGTAGATAGATGACTTCACCACACTCTTATATCACGTTATGTTGATACAAGAGTGATATAAGTTGACGATGACACAATATAGTATTGACACAATTGTATAAACCTTCCCACACACTGTGGGTTTTGGATCTTGTTATGTAAAAAATATATTTTAAAAGTTCAATTTGTTTTTATTTTATGTTTTTTTTTGTCTGTTGATTGATGTTATCTTTGAATAAAATAATATAAAATATGAAAGCAACTTAAGAACCAAAGAATTTTACTTCACTTCACGCTGAGTGCGGGATGCACTTAGCAGTTTAGGCAGAAGAAACCTAGTGTTATGACACTCCGCTTCCCACTCTCCGCCGAATGCTGAAGGTATTGCGTGTTGAGTGGCAAAACTGAACGTCGCATTTTGTCTCGACACCAGAGCGAAGAAATGAAAACATTAAATATTTCACTTCCTCGAGTAGGAATCAAACCCACAACCTGTCGCGTTACAGTCACACGCTTGTGCCCCTGCGCACAACTGGCTTTAAGTTAATTTTTTTTTAATATGTATATATTTTTATTTGTTTTACAGAAAGAGATATAGTGCAAAAGAACCCCAACATCCGGTGGGATGATATTGCAGATTTGACAGAGGCCAAGCGGTTATTGGAAGAAGCTGTAGTCTTGCCGATGTGGATGCCGGATTTCTTTAAGGTAAACATTTTAAATTATACATTAAACAACAAATTAAGATTAAACTAACTATAACTTCATTATAATATATAATTACTGTTAAAAAGTTTAAAGTGGGACTACATTGTCATACATCTTAAATCAGAATTATTTATTATCGGAAACTCAAATCTCGTTTTTTTTATACATAGTAAAATTTATATGGTATTGACAAAGACAGTTGCTTGATTTGCCCATCGTGTGTTTATTTTTAAAATCAAAATAATTTGACAGAGATTTGAACATAAAACATTTATTAAATATAAATTAATTTTCTTTTTGCTTAGCTTTGAGTTGGAATCATACCTGTAATTGTAATGTTTACACTCAGACATTAGGACTTGAACTATATAAAAGAAATATTCGTTATTAAAGCCAATTACAAACACTTAATAGAAATACAAGCAGAAATTCCATAACATCAAAATGTACTATACTAATTTAATCCAATAATTTCAGGGTATACGCAGGCCGTGGAAAGGTGTACTGATGGTGGGACCCCCCGGAACGGGCAAAACTATGTTGGCCAAAGCAGTGGCGACGGAATGCGGGACCACGTTCTTCAACGTCAGCTCGTCCACACTCACGTCCAAGTACCGGGGGGAGTCGGAGAAACTAGTCAGATTGCTATTTGAAATGGTAAATGGCTTTTAAAATATGTTATTTTAGCTTAGTGCCGTATCCTGCATATGGTAGGGTAGGAATTGGGAACCTGGTGTTAAGACGCTCCATTCCGATTGAGTGGTAGCACTCTGCGCATTCTTGCTTTGTTATTAGTGCGAGAAAATGAAAATTTTAAATAAATCATTCTCCTGATCTTGGGCGTACTTAGACATATTGCTTGGAGGAGGAGGACTGTACCTTTTCAGGTTAAATTTTTAAGTATTAAATTTTCTCCAGGACTAATCTGTGATGAACACTGACCACCCGGCCCCCTTGTTCTTATACCAATGCTCTCGAGTAAGAATCGAACCAACAACCGACGTGCATAAAAAAAGGCACAAGCGTGTGGCTGACACACCTTTGCCTCTGTGCCACAACAGTTTTATTATAAATATATCTTTACAATCATTTTATGTTCAAAAAAATTATGTTATAAATTTTTATACAAAAAACAGCGTGAACCAAATTTAAAAAATAACAGATTTTTTTATTTGGTTCGAGCGGTTCTTGGCATTTTGGGACAGTATTTGAATACATGATTCTTAATTTCGTTCTTTTTAATTTCCCTGGTTTGGTTTCCTTATCTTTCAGTGCGTTAGTAGATGTTTCAGTTTACAATATATTTATGTGTGTGCATGTGCAGGCGCGGTTCTACGCGCCCAGCACGATCTTCATCGACGAGATCGACTCGCTGTGCTCGCGGCGCGGCTCCGACAGCGAGCACGAGGCCTCGCGCCGCGTCAAGTCCGAGCTGCTGGTGCAGATGGACGGCCTCGGCTCCGCCTCCGACGAGCCCGCCAAGGTGCCCACTAACTATCTACTACTAATTACTGTTGTCTTAGGACAAAAAAGTTAATCCGGGCTGTTCGTGAAGCTTGCTTGAGCCAGAGCTTGGTGGCAACGCCATTAATAGTTATTCAAAGTTTGTAATAACGAAGGAAGAAATTCAATATAATTTATCAAACTTTTTCATTTTACTGCCAATAAACTATAAATCCACACCTGGAGGGGGAAGGGAACAAAGTGTGACTGTAAACGCGACTGGCTGTGGGTTGATCCCCACTCGAGGAAATGAAATATTTACTTAAATTTATATTTCCATTTTTGTCCCTCTGGTGTAGAGTTCCGCTACTTAACTCGCAATGCCGAACTCCGTGTGAAATGGAGTGCCTTAACACTAGGTCCCCTCTACCTACCCTGCTGTGTTTGGGATACAGCGTGAAGCTGATATAGTTTATTTTTTGAACTATAATGCTCCTCTTTTAAAAAGTTATCCTACTAAGTTTTTCTATATTAATCATACTCACCACTTCCAATATAATGTAAACCAAAATTATATTATACAGTTAATAAATATATACATACATATATTCAATTTATTTAAGGTTTGTTTAATAATGGATAAATAAAATTTAATAATTTAAGTTCAATTGAAGATAATTATATAGTAACTTATTTGACCGCAGGTAGTGATGGTGTTGGCCGCAACAAATTTCCCATGGGACATCGATGAGGCGCTGAGACGGAGACTCGAGAAGCGGATCTACATACCCCTCCCCACGCAGGAGGGCAGGGAGGCGCTGCTGCACATCAACCTGAGGGAGGTCAAAGTCGACCCCGAGGTAGACCTGAGGACCATTGCTAAGAAACTTGACGGGTACTCGGGAGCTGATATAACTAACGTTTGCAGGTTATTTGTGTTTTTTTTTATTATTTTTGGGCTAGTTTTTAAATTAAGACTTAAAGAGGAATAACAATTTTCAATACTGAGTTTATTCATATACATAAGTGCTTATGTCATAAAGCTATATATAAAAAATTTTACATTCTTAATTAAAACCCAAATCAAAAAATAAACTTTTATAAAATTATTTTACTAAATGATTATAATATATATTAGAAGAAGAGATTATTGTAATTATTATAATTTTTCCTCAGAGATGCGTCAATGATGTCAATGCGAAGAAAAATAGCCGGACTAAAGCCAGAACAAATAAAACAACTTGCCAAGGAGGAGCTCGACTTGCCGGTCACCAGACAGGACTTCCTGGAGGCCCTCTCCAAATGTAACAAATCCGTCTCCAAAGGCGACATACAGAAATACCTCACCTGGATGGATGAATTTGGATCCTCCTGATTTACGTAGTTCAGTGATATGTGACAGGACTATTTGTGTCAAACACATTGTGAGAGAGTCATTGGAACATACAGACTGTTTCAGTATTAACCCTTTAATGGAGTATTTGCATTGTATTAAAGTTGTGGTAATTTTACAAAGTGAATATGTATTGTACGTAATTGGGACTAAAATATTATTTTTAATGACAATGGATCTCTTTAATTGGATTAATTGTTTATATTTTAATATTTATATATTTTCGGAAACCCTTAAAAATACTTGACCTACTGTAAAGTATTCAAAACGTATTGGGTTTCCGAAAACGTATAATTTATACAATTAGTCCAGTTGAAAAGATACATTTAAAATGTGTAAAAATATCTAAAAACACATATGTACATAAATTCGTTTGGTTTTTTAACTTAAATTGCTTACATTTTCTTAAAACAAAAAACTGAGATTACTGTCAACATTATTTATTAAAAAAAATATACATCCATTGAGACGAACGTGACATCAATACCTGTTACTTTGTAAAATTATTATCAAAATGTATTAATTAAAAAAGTAATAATAAACTGCGCATATATGGTTTTGACATTCCCATTTATTAATGATGTAAATAAATGAATATTGAGTGTGCTTCTTTAAAGCAATGTAAATTTAAATTGGAAAATGATGCGGTTTTAACACAAACACCGTGTTAACTGATCGCCAGGACTAATACTAAATTTCTATAGCATATTTTTTATTACAATCTAGATAAACTCCACTGCACTGTTCAAAAAAAAGTGTGGTTCTTTTTAAATTAAAAATTTGTAAAATAAAATCAAAATTTTTGTTTATACCATATTGGTTAGTAATATAAAATTAATCTTAAATAATAAATAATAAAAAAACATTTTAGTATTGTTGTAATGTCCTTAAAAAAGCTTCCGCGTGTCAACGAGATCTGTCATCACATCGTTAGTCTAAACAATTACACCGTGATCTTTGTACTTAAACTAGGTTTATATGAGATTTTATAGTTTAGAATAATTTTATGCCATAACTAATTTATATATACTTTTATAGATTTTATAATTTTTCATTTATGTTTATGTTGATTGAAAGTTTAAAAATTGTTTGGCATAATATTGCGTCGCTCAATTTGTAATTAACAAACTCGGTTTAGGCAATTTCGAATAACATATGTTTAGTTGAAAACGAAAAATAAAATAATACGGAGTCTGCCATCAACATCATGTATTTCTAATGACAAAAATGTATTGTTAAATATTTTAGCATCTTTAGTGAATTATAATATTTTTGTATGTTTTTCAAATACAAAATGTTATTCTACTTGTGCAGAAAAATATAATTAAAACAACAGTAACATTTAATTACAAGAAAAATAAAATTTGTAATATTTATGAATTCGTGATAACTATAAAATGAAAGCCTTAAATTTTTTAAAATGGTCATCATGGCTAATCGAATCAATGAAATTGGAAAAGAAAATATTTTTGCATCTGTGTTAATAATAATTCTATGTACAACAAAATAAAAACATTTTATAAATTTATGACTTTTAATTTTTTTATTGCAATTATTAATGTATATTAATTGAGGCTTTCGTGTGACTGCAACGTGTCGGTTGTGAGTTAAATCCCTTCTCGAGGAAATGAACTATTATTTATTAATATTTTTAATCAACACGCATTGTCTCGAACACTCGGCGGTCATTGGGAAACGGAGTGTTTTAACAATAGGTTCCCTCTGCCTATTTTGCTGTACGTGGGATACAGCGTGAAGCTGATTTATAGGTTTTAATGATTGTAAGCTTGGACAAAGCAAATAAGTAAGTTGTATATAACATGAGACAACCTAAGTGTCCGAGATAACTCGACTACAAGTACATGTACAAGTGACATATACATTATTTCTTCAATATACATTTTTTTATATACAAAAGCCACCGTCGCCCATGACCCCGTGTTACCCCGAGGAACTACAGGTTCGTTGCCGCACTTTAAAGTGGTTCCCCAAGTCGTATTGACCCGGAAACACTGCCACAGTAAACTGACTATTAAAAACGAAAGTGTTTAAATCTAATTCTAGCAGTAATTGTTTAGAAGATTCGTGCGTTCAACTAAATAAACTGTCTTTCTAACTCAATACTGTCAGAAGATAATCAAATTGTACATGTCTTTCATTGTATATATTATATTTTATTATTTCTTATAACGTTAATATTTTTTATTTAATTTAATTTTGATATAATTTCAATCAAAATCTACTGGGCTCTTACAAAATAGTAATACTTCGACATATACCTTTAAAAGTTAGCTACTACTTATTTAGAAAACGTATAAAAATTAGAACGTAGCGGGACTCGAACCCGCGCTACTTGGAAACCGACCAGGCGCTCTGACCACTAACGAGAACGTATGGCTTAGTTTTCTAAATAAGTATTTCTCTTTCCTAAGTGTGGAATAACACTAAAAAATGTTTAAAAATAGTTAGCTACTACTTCCGCGTAGAAAATATTAACAATTTATAAATTTTTATCATTTTAATATGAGACATTTTTATCAACCATGTATACGGGGTGGATATAGATTCCGAAATACTGACAATGAACTAGGCCTAGGGTTAAATAAACTTGAGGGGTACTGTAGAATACCAAGAAGGAACAAAATTATAGCTGCAGGACAGCATATCATACACATTTGTTACAGTAATACGCTACACCAACAGCTGCTTTGCGTAGTAGTAGCGCGGTTAAAATGCTAAAGTGGAACACGACGGGCGCACGAGTCATAAATTCATAATAATAGACATCCTAAGTTACAATTTATATATGCTCGTAAATGGATATGTTATCCTACATAGTAATATTGCATACCAGGTTTAAACCTAAAGAAGTCGTAAAAAATAAATCAGCTTCACGCTGTATCCCGCCCACAGCAGGGCAGGCAGAGTGAACTTAGTGTTAAGACACTTCGTTCCCCACTTTCTGCCGAATTCTGGAGGTATTGCGTGTTGAGTGGCAGAACTCGACGCCGCGCTTAGATTCGACACCAGAGCGAAGGAATGGAAATATAAATTTAAGTAAATATTTCATCTCCTCGAGTGGGGATCGAACCCACAACTAGTCGATTGTACTGTCACACTTCGTGCCGCTGCGCCACGACTGGCCTCAAACTTAAAAAACCAACTAAAAGGCCAAAAACTTAAAATATTATATAAACTATATTTGTAAACCTGTTCAAATGTCTAGTACATAAAATAATTATTCTAATATAATTAAGCGAATAAAATAAAAAAAAGGTACTGTTAATGTTAATAATGTTAAATACATGGACTGGTTATTGATAAAGAATTAATAAAAAAATTTAAAAATATATTATCGACTTCCGAATAATTGTTCTAATTATATTATTTCATAATTTATTTTCTTAACTTAAATATTATAAATAAAATAATAACTTACTTTAAGTAAATCTATTTATAATATTGAAAATGTTTTATTCCGCTTGCAACACTGAAAACATAGGTAAGAAAGATGTATTGTGTCAGACATGTTAATTTTAACTAAACTTTAATTATAATTTTAAATATTTTGTAAGAAAGAGAAATATTAAAAATTATATAATAATAAATTAAATTGACAATAAAAATAATCAGAACTTCACCAGTATATTTTTATATTAGAATTATTATCTGTGTACTGACATCAAATAAACAAGCCTTTAGGTTGGTATTACAAGTCAAATATATATCTCGTTATAAATAATTTTAAATAATTATCAAAAATATATGTTTTTAACAGAAATAACTTCAATTTATTTACTTACTTATATTAAAAAAGTTAATTAATATTTATTTCCTTTCATTTTTTCAATTATTAGGCATATAATACAAAGTGAACATAGCAACAAATGTATTGGCGCCAGCGGAACTAGTCAAGAAATATTTTGATGTTGGCATTACTGTAGTTACTACGTGGTCCCAGTATTACGGAAATGTAAACATGCACAGATAATTTTTCTCCTATTTTCAATATTTGGTGCTTCTAGTCTAATAATTTAGTCTTTCCAAAACACAAATGGTAATAAATTACATCTTTAATAATATTCTGTGCTTGTAAATGCTACAATTTTATATTTTTATTTTTTTGTCACCGAAGTGAAGATAGGCAAAAGCGTCGACAAGCGCTGTAGGATTCAAGTCTGCTAATGGCGGACGCCAATAATTTTGGAAGTTTCGTGATTCTATTGTTCTGGTTTTAAGAATTTCACAAATTTGATACTCGGGAATGAGATTTGTTTCAAGTGATTGCGTCCATAGTGTCATAAATGTGCAAGTGATATGAAATGTTCGGTTTGAACATGACAAAAGCGCCCGCTAGATATGTAACCTTTTCCATAACCTCGTTTACGCGAGTGGAGTAGATATGTGATCGATGTGTGTGCAACGGTGAACGATTTTTCGTCATATTCGCGTTACAATCAGTGCGAAGTTACTTGGCCTTTTAGTGA